>PVJX010007064.1:0-73865 GCA_004027295.1 Dolichotis patagonum | reverse complement strand
CCGAGGACTCCGCCCAGGTGGGTGGGCTGTGTCGGGGTCCTGGGGGAAGACAGCTGGCTACACTCATTTCTCCCACCCTGTGCCAGGCACTGCGTGTGCTCCTCGACACGTCCTGTTTTCTGTGACCCTCAACAGAAGGCTGTGGCGTGAGAACCCCCTTTTTCCTCCTCCTGCACGCACGCAGAGCGCTGAGGGCCACGCAGTTCTCCACGCCGGCGACTCCACTCACAGAGCTGCAGAGCCAACCCTCTTCCCACAGCCGCCCTCGGCTCTTCTTATTCTCGGGACATGCTTTTCACATTTGGATTACTGCTCCTTCGCACAGATGCTCAAGCAAGCTCAGAGACCTAAACTGCACACTAAGTGGCATTTTTAGTGTTTGAATTGCTCCTCTTTTCCTCTGCGCTGGCAAACATTTTCTGTTTCTCACATGTGACACGCTGTAAACTCTCAGAGAATCCCTACGTCCTCTCCGGCTCCAGGGGGCTCTTCCCCTGAGGATACTCTCCATGCCTGTCCTTTAAGTCTCACCTCTGCACAGCATGATAGTCACTTGATCTTCACAGTGACAAAATACCCAGCCAACAACAGCTCAAGCAGGAGAGGTCAGTGTTGGCTCAGGGTTGTAGGGGGTTCAGTCCACAGTCAGCTGGCCCCCACGGCGAACGGTATGGGGGAGGGTTCTGGCGAGGGGCAGCTTCTCATCTGATGGCACCCAGGATGCAGAGAAAGGAGGGGAGAGCTGGGACCAAGAGCCCACCTTTCCTAGATATACCCCAGTGACTGAGCCTCCAGCTGGACCCCGGCTCCCAACAGGTATTCAACAGTGGACTGACTCATTGATGGATACAACCACTGATGAGGCGAACACTGCTGGGACCCAATCGCCTTCCAGATACAGGAGGCTTAGGGGGACACTTCAGAGCGAAATCGTAGCACATTGTTAGCTTCGTTATTGTTGCAGTTATCAATCTAATGAATTTAAAATTGAAATTTATAGGCAAAACAATTTATCTGATTTTCATATTTGAAATTGCAAACATAGAATAGGCAATATCTGTCCCAAACCGTGTTGTCTATCTAAATATGATTAATTTTGACCTTTCTTTCCTTTAAGATTTATCATTTACATATTTTAAAAGAAATTTTGATTTTTTTCCTGTTAGACTGAGAATCTCTGAAACAAACGTAACCCCTTCTCCATCCGGTATCCAGGTGCTGTCTTAGTTACTCATCCTGCCTCTCACTGGCTGACCTGTTATCCCGGATACTGCTGTAAGCTCAGCACCCAGAAAGCCTTCAGTAGGTAACTGCCAAATGCTCCTCATTCCCTGAGTTTGCGCTCCTATTGCTGCACTTCTGCGCTATCTCCAAACTCCCCTTCATCGTTTACCTCTGTTCTGCACTTCCTGACCTTCCAGTGGAATCTGCAATACTGGCAGATACTTTTTCCCAAGTGACTTCCCGGTTTTTCAGAGAAAATGAGCAGACATTGGCTGGGCAATTAGAGCTCTCACCCTAGGTTTCAGTCAGCAGTTTCAGCTTGGAAGATAATTGTTTCCTTACACATTTGTTCTTCAGGACATATTCCAAATAACTTCAACATTTGCAAGTCACCTTACTTTGAAATGCTTACAATTGTCAAGAAATCTCATCCTGGCTGGGGAATTAGCTCAACAACACAAATGCCTGCCTGGCATGCGCAAGGTCCTGAGTTAGATCCCCAGTACCAAAAACAAAAACCAAACAAAAGAAATCTCACCCTGAATACTGCTTGCACTAGAGAAGTTAACCTTAGCTATTGTTACAGATAAATGTGAATATCTTTTTAACACAGAAGATTATTTCCCATCCAACCACTTCAGTGTGATATCCTCAACTTCCTCCCAGAACATTTATCCGTGTTGATCTTTCCTCTTAGAAGTCAAGGAAAACCAAATGTCTTACTATTTAGAAAAAATAAAAAGACTAAAGTGGTGACTAAGATATGTGGAATTAAGCAAAAAAAGGACCATGATTATTTATATTTAGTGACAAGAAATATCCATACATAGTAGTATTTTTATACTTACCATAAAATGAGTAAAGAGCAATTGTGTTTATTTTATAAATGAAGCGATCACATTTCAGAGTTACAGTAGCCTACCTGAAAGATTGATATGCTAGCAAATGTTAGTGCTCTGCTTCATGCTTATCAATATCTAAGAATCTTTCTTTTTTAGTGATATGATATTATAATAAAATAATAGTACTGACTAAGGAAACATTCCAGGAAAATTTGTGCAATGAAATAAGAACAGTTTTACCTGTATAAAGGTAAAATTCAAAGTTGCTTGTCCACTGGAACCACGACCACATCACTGTGTATGTCTCGGGCTGACCACTTAATCATTCTGTGGTATTTTAAAAGTGTGTCAACATGTAACTAACCATCAGACCAGTTCCTGTCTTAGGGTAGAACCGCTGCACACATAATGACAGAGAAACTGGGGGTCAAATGTCTCACAGCATGGCTTGTCCATAAGCCACATTTAAATTTTAATTCTGGCTATTCTTTATTTTGTTTGAGTTGCTTCTTTGTTTAAACAAGGTTTTTAAACAAATCCTTTAGACAGATTAAGTTACCAGGGTTTACATAAGCCAAGATCAGTCCACGAATTCAGCAACACTTAGAATCAAGAGAAGTTCGGAGAGGTCCAACAAGTGAAAGGAGGAGGTTGAATGTATAGCAGACAAGGGAAGTGACATAGAGACAGAGCTCCATTGGCTTTAGCTTGGCCTTTGTCACCGGGGCAGGGTGTGGTACAGTTGTGTTTATGTGCACAGGATCTGATCCGTTAGCACCTGTTCAGTGCATAAAACTTGGCTGCTAACACTGGGACTCCACTACCCACCCTGCAAATGGAAACTCCTCGTTATCTTACACTTTATCTGTATTTTAAATTAGGTTACGTTTTGATATACAGGAACACAGGGCAGGAGGGGAATGTCAGGCCAAACAGTATAATTTAACAAAAGGAAATATTAAAACTTAATTTAAAAATTAGCAAGCAGACAAAACAAAGGAGTCCAAGACAACTGTGCAATGAGTGTTAGCACTGCATAGGTTTTCTTACAAAGAAAAAGTGCTATCTGGATTTTAAAGGTTTCAATAATATTTCTTAATATGCTGAGTCTCTTAATGCCACATTCAAAAATGTCATTGATGATTTTATGGGGATTTCATTGAATCTATAAATTTCTTTTAGGAGAGTATTGAAAGCTCAAAATTTAGCATTCAAGTTTTTTAATCTTGTTTTCAAATTATTTTTGAACATTGTAACAGAAATTAACAATTCAAATTAATGGTATGAACAAACAGCAATCTACATACAGACGCGTATTTTAGGGTTCCACATATGAGTTTGTGGTGCTTTTATTTCTGTGTCTGGATTGTTTCATTTAGCAAAATGATCTCCAGGTTGGCCCATTTTACCAGAAATGAGAATATTTCATTCTTTGTAGGGTATAAAACTGTATCTTGTATACATACCACATGTTCTTCATCCATCCATCTGTTGGTGAGAACCTAGACTGATTCCATATCTTACCTTTTATTAGGGGTCGGATCCAGACGTCCCCACAAAGCCTCCTGCTCACAGGTGGGAGCTTGTCAGAGGTGATTCCGTCTAGTGTGTGTGGTACTGGGAAGACAGCGGATTACTAAATCAGTCTGCTGATTGGTTTGGCACCCACCCTAATTCATGTAGCCTAAATAGAACATAAAAGGGGCAGAAAGAAGCTGTGGGTCCTTCGCTTGCTTTTGCTGATCTCTGCCTGCTGTGAATGCTTTCTCTGGTTCCTTCTCCCATACCACGCTGTCTTGTAGCCAGCTGTCTATGGACTGACACTTCTATAAATTGTGAATTGCAGTAGACATCTTGCTGAAGTTTTGATTTGAGTTTTCTTGATAGCTAATGATATTGAGTATTTTGCTTGTTTGTCAACTTTATCTACTATCTGAGAATTATCTATTCAGATTATTTTCCCGTCTTAAAAACTGAGATTATGTGTGCGCGTGCACGCATGCGTGAGAAAGAGAGAGAGAGAGAGAGAGAGAGAGAGAGAGAGATTTGTATTGTCTGGATATTACCTTTTGTTGGATGCGGTGTTGTCAAATATTTTCATTTGTCCTATAGACTATCTTTTCACTTGAATAGTTTTATTTCCTTATGAAGAAGCTAATGTCATCTCCTTTGCCTATTTCTGCTTCTATTTTCAGTGTTTTGGGGGTCACATTCAAAACTGACCAAACCAATATCTTAAAGTGTTTTTCTTATTTTTTTCTAGAAATTTTATAGTTTCAGTTCTTATATTTAGGTCTTTGATTTATTTTGAGTTAATTTTTGAACAGGGAGAGAAGTAGCAGTCAAGTTTCTACACGTATTTTGTTATCTAATTTTCCCAGAATAAGGATGTATTATCTCTGGTGTATTTTTTTTTGAGAATCAGGTAGTTCTATATGTGTCTTATTTTCTTTACTCTTCTCCTCTGATCTCTGTGTCTTTTTTTTAGCCAGTACTATAATTTTCTTTATTAAGACTCCATAGTAGTTGTAGTCATGGCTTAAAAAGGAAAAGATTTAATAGGAAACACATAATTCATAGTTTTTTAATAATATTCATCCAAAAATTTCAGTGTAGAGGAGTTTGGGAGATCTGTCCACATACTACAGCCTCAAAGAATCCAGCTGAAGGCCTGGATCCCACTGCAGTGCGCTGCACGAGTCCAGCTAAAGACCTGCAGCCCTTGGCAGTGTCCTCCCGGAGTCCAGAAACCAATGTGACGAGCTTCTCCAGGAGAATCAACAGCGCACAGTCTCTCCTCCAGTTCTCCTTTGATGCTGGTGACAAAATTCCTCAGTGAGTCTTCCACACCCAGCCCCACCCTGACACAGTTTACCTGGGTAGTACAAGTTGACAGTTAATCCACCATCGCAGTTCTGGAAATCAAGTACTGTGATGCTTCTCGGTTTGTTCATTTTGTTTGAGACTGTTCTCTGTATTTTATTTGTTCATATTTCTACAGTCTTTCAATTTTAGGATTGTTTAATTCTGTAAAAATGTCATTGATGATTTTGTGGGGATTGCATTGAATCTATAAATTTCTTTTAGGAGAGTATGAACATTTTAACAATGTTAATTCTTCAAAATGGAAAACAAAAGATAGACCTTCTCACTTTTTCCTCCCTTCTTCAATTTCTTTCAGCAATGTTTTCGAATTTATATTACAGATATCTTTAAATTCTTTGGTTATATTCATTCTTAAGTATTTTTTATCTCTTGTGAGTGGGATTATTTTTATGATTTCTAAATTTATTAGTGATGTGTAAAAATTTCACTAATTTTTGTATGTTAATTTTGTATTCCCACAGGATTAATGAATCTATTTGTGATTTCTAATAAACTTTTGGTGTAGTTTTTAGGTTATTCTATGTATGTAATCATATCTGTATGCTGTGTAATTTAACTTTTCATCATCCTATACTCTCAGTTTTTCTTGATGTTTGTAAGGTCCTCATAAAGACACTTTCCATGTTAAAATTTTATCATGTATCACAATATTATCTGAAAAACACATAGTAATTTAAAGGTGAGTAAAGTGCCTTATGAAAAAAAGACTCTGAATATTGCCAGCATGCAATAAAATTAGCTTCAATTTTCATTTTAAAAACTAAGAGCTTGTCATTTTGCAAGTGAGTTTAAAAATATTCAAAATCCTCACTTCCTTCTAGATATTCTGAAATATTCAATACCATAAAATTAATAGATTTATAAAATATCTCCTATTCCAAATACTGATTTTAAAAGTCATAACAAATATAAAGATAGAGATGGCAATACCATGTGTCTTAATTTGGCTCTTTTCTAAGTTAAAATACTATCTGGCTCATGTATGTGATATACTTCCCAAGACCTGCTTTCTCTTCTTTCCACATCCACTTATTTTTGTAATCTCCAAAGGACATCCTAGTTTGAGACAGAAGGATGCAATATATCTGACTTTTAAAATATTTAAGCTGTTTGACTCAAAGACATTGACAGAAGTGGAACCACTGTGATCCTAAGTTTGTGCTCAATTTGACCCCACAAAACCTTTAAACTCAACATTACAGTCATTTATAAATCACTGGCTTTCAAGGAAACATTTCAGCCTTGTGAAGGTCGAGGGCCTGGCATGCTGAAGTGTGTTTAGCAGATGGCTGATTCTAGGGTAAATCAGAGTCGAGGTGTTGGCAATTTCTCCACAAACCTGTTGCCTGCTGAGAGCCTTGTTAACCTTTGTGTGAGTGCAGATCACACACACAGGAGGCCACGTGCTTAGCTGGTTACAGCTGAACCAGATCACCATGGTCAGCCCAATGCTACACTGATCATTTCCTGGAAAAGAAGACAGAGCATGCACAGAGGAAACATTTGTCATCTTGTCCACAGTACTCAGGGCATTCAGAGTATGGTATGTCTAGGAATTTGCTATTTCAAGTCTCAGTTGGTATGGGTAAAGTTGGCCTCTTCAAACACTGTGTTTTGATGCAGAGTTTTATTTATTCTACTCTCATGTCTGCATAATACAGAATAACTATGCCCATTGCTACTGGTAATAAGGTGCAAATACAGCTTGGCTTTCCCTGGTGGAGTTCACAGACTTTTAGTGTAAAGTTTCATGCAGTTTCTGCCTTCTTTATTCCTTTGGAATTCTGAGCCTGCTACACAAAGAAAGCAAATTTTCACAAGAGCAATCAGGGACTCAGAAGAGAACTGAGGCCCCCTGTAGGAAAGTCAGGACCATGTCAATGACTATGAGGCCACTTTGGACTTTTCTAGCTGAGCTGTTACCAGACAGAACATGACTCAATTAGGGGACTCTGCTGAAACCAACAAGGTGCCAAGCCATAACTCCAAAAGAGCAAAACTAAATTGCTATTTTATGCCAATAGGCTTCAAGAAAACTTGTTCACACATAGCTAGCACAATAAAATATCACTTTATATCATTTTACAATTTTTTGTACTTGTTCTCTTCCAAGCCAGAGTAAAAGACCTGATAGTAAAAACTTCAGACTCCGAAGGCCTGGTGATTTCTGTCATACTCACTCACCTGCAACACTGCAAAGCCACCATAGGTACTTGGTCAACAAAGGCCAAGTGGTTGAAATGTGTTTCAGTGGAACTGCACTTACAAAAATAGAAGGCTTGGAATTGGGCACAGGGGTCACACTTCGCTGACCCCTGTTCTACGCTCACAGCCTTGGGTAATGCACATAGCTTTCACTTTATATTGTATATTCAATTCTTAACAGTTGACCTCTTTGGGTCTTCAGAAAAAAACCTATATAGAAAGAAATGCTGCAGGTATTTAGGTACAGTCCACTGGGACCAGCTATGTTAGCCAACATTCTAGTGCATAGTATAGCAGAATATCATGCAGAGCTAAACAGACATCCTTAGTTCTAGGGATACTCTCCCTCTGACTTCAGAGTACTCCCAAGGGAAGTAGATAACATAGACTGTGAAGACACTGAGACACAGCAACTGAATCCAGCAGACATCCCAATTTCCTGGAAATAGCAAAACCAAAAATAAATTAACCTGAGCCCTTAAAAACAGCAAAGTATTTTAACAAAGTAATTGTGTTTTGGGAAGTAATGTGTAAATAATATAACTCAGCATTACTGATTGACTAATCAAAATTTATGCCAAAGCAGTCAAAATATGCTATTCTGCAACTATCATCAAGACACAGAGAATGCCCAACACTGGGTGTGATTGTGGTGAGAGGGGGAAACTTCTGCGCTGCTGGTGGGAATGTCAACTAGAACAACCTTGATGGAAATCAGTGCAGAAATTCTGTGAATTACTAAAAAGAGAAATTCAGTTTGACCCAGTTATATCTCTCCTGGGCATATTCCCCCCCCCCAAAAAAAGAACCACATTAAAAGCCATCATACTGAAGAGAGGCATGCATATCACACTTCACTCAGGGAAATTCACTACCGTTAAGGTTGGGAAACTCCTTGGAGGCCCCCAGACAGAAGATTGGGTAGAGAATTTGAGATGTATTTATTGTGAAATTGTATTCAGCCATAAAGGAGAATGAGTTCATGTCATTTATAGACAAATAGATGGACCTGGAACTCATAATATGAAGTGAAACAAATCAGACACAAAACATTAAATGTCTCATGTTTTCTCATATCACAAACCCTGAATAAAAATAAAGGAAATAGTAAAATAAAGGAGGAATGGTAGAAAATTGAGAGTTAGACATTTTGAAAATGGGATGGAGGTCAGGGAAAGAAAATTTCTTCTTCTTCTTCTTCTTCTTCTTCTTCTTCTTCTTCTTCTTCTTCTTCTTCTTCTTCTTCTTCTACTGGGGATCAAAGAGTTTAGAAAATGATGATGATGTAAGATATGCACTAACTCACCAGTCTGGATGTAAATATCTATCACAAGCATTTACAAATAAAAAATGACAAGTAAATGTGCTATTCTGGCATAGTTACTATTTAATTTAAAACCACTTGGAAAATAGCAGATGCAAAGAAAATACTGACCTTCATACAGTTTCTGAGAAGTACAGAAACCTTCCATGTGAGAGACGCCTCGCGGATTCTATAAAGATGAGTCTGTGGTCCACACACTCATGCTGATAGCAGCACAACTCATAAAAAGTAAATCTCGAAAATGAGATATTATAGTAACCATTGTTCATTTCCTGTTATTTGGTTTTGAATGTGCTGTAATTCTTTCATTCTTTTGTATGGTTTTATACTTTTTTGTTATGTTTGATATTATTGTATTTGAAGCCATGCTCAACTATTTCAAAGAAAAGAGACATTATGGCAGCTACTGTTGATGTCAAGTTTTCTTGCTGCAAAGTGTTGTGTTGCTTGCATTGTTCTGTTCAGATTTGCATTGTTCTGTCCTCTTTTGTTTTATTCTCTTTAAAATAAAAAAGTCGATCTAGAAAGTGGCCTACATGCTCATCAACAGACGAATGTGGTATTTATGCACAAATAATACTCTGTTATGAAAAAGAATAACCTTGAGTCATTTGTAGGAAAATGAATGCAACTTGAGACCATAAAGTTAAGTGTAATAAATCAGGCACACAAGCTTGATTATTGCATGATTTGTCTTCTATGAAGAACCTAAAGTATAAATGATTTAAAGACAAAATGCAAGATAGTTAGTAGGAAACATAGAGATAGATCTTTTACAGATGGGAGGAGGACAAAGAGATGGAGGAAAGAAGAGAATGTAGAGAGGAGGTAATTAAAAACATATGCATGTGTGTACATGCACCAACCCTCCAAGATCAATGTAATCACCTTGTACTGAAAACAAATGGACTATTAAACACAAAGAAAACAAAAAAAGAGGAAGCAGCATTTTTTATTTTCAAAGATTAGAAGTGAAAACAACAGAATTCTGTAAAAAAAAAAAAGATTGTTATAAAAATCTTTTATCTTTAAGCCTCGCACATAATTTAATTACTTTTTTTTTGTACCAAGGGTCAAACTCACGACCTTATTCTTGCCAGGCATATGCTTATGCCACTGAGCTAAATCCCTGGCCCTTAATTGTGTGTTAACAGTTTTGTGCTCCGCCTCACACTCTGGCCCGTTCTCTTTTCCTGATGAGGAAAACTTGTCTTCTGCTGTCCCCCATTTCTTTTATTCTATGTTAGAGCAATGTAATTTTAAGAATGAGACACGAATATAAGAGGGTGGAGATGAAACTTTTCTATCCCTACCTACAATTCCGCTGTGAAAACTTCTAATTCTGTTGACTCTGAGCTAGCATTTGACATTATTTCTGCAGGTACAAGTAAGCATTTTATTCTTTATTCAAGTTATACATATCAAAGTGCTAATCAATGGAGATCAAAAGACACAAACACACTTCACCTTGGCAAAAAGTAAATAAACAACTTGCACTAGACTAGCCTGAAAAATTTTCAGCTTTTAAATGACTTTTAAATGTTCTGCAGTTTCTAACTGAATTAAAGGATGGATCCCTTCAACGGCTCTGCCCTGTCTTTGAAATCCTTAGACAGCACAGAGGAAGATGTAATTGACAAAGGCTAAGACTGATGTGAATTTAAAAACGTATTTCCATAAGTATCATTTCCTAGGTTTCCCAACAGTCTGTCTCTTTGAATATTTGACATAAATAAGTAGTACTTAAAAATGATTAAACTAATATTGATTCACATGGATTTTCTCTTGTTCCTGGCACTTGGGTGAACAGGTACAATGCAGAACAGAAGAAAAAGTTTGAGAATTCACCAAAGTACTGATGGAAATCCAGGATTAAAAATGCACCTAAAATTTCTGAGGAAAAATGTTTTCTCTCATGACTCATGGGAGGCAACTGGAGACAAACTGAAAGAAACAGTATTGTGCAACATGAAAAAGTAAAGCTGACATGTGTTAGTGATAAGCATAAAATAAAATAAGCTCTGTAAATACTAGGAAATGTATGATCATTCTTTAATAACCTGAAAATACAAAAATTCTGAGTATGATTCAAAAATATAGCTTAAAAATAAGAAATGTGTAATAAATTCAGCTCCATCTCAATAGTTTAGAAGGTGAGAAACACTTTTGATCATGTCAAAATACTGATGAGATTTGGGGAAATATTTAAAGTACATGTCAATCACAATATGATAATATTACTAGCATAACAAGAGTTTATAATACTTAAGAAAGAAAATCAGAAACGTGATTATTCAAATACAGAATACTCCAAATGTTGGTTCACAAAATAGAGATGGCACTTAAATTAAGAGGAAAGATGCTTTCTTCCCCTTGAGTATTAATAATTGCCAAACTACTTACTGTGCAGTATTCAAATGACATAAGTGTATTGTAAAGTTTTGCAGGCTGAGTATTCCTTGTAATAAAGAAAAGAGAAATAAAGTCTGAAAAGGGTGCAGAGAAGCAGAACTGATGGTCTCCTGTGACATGAAAACGGCCTTGCTCGGGCTTCCTCTCATCAAGGATTCCGACTCTGCAAGTGCTACAATCTCTGCTGCAGATGGCACCAAAAATATGAGCCCACAATCAGGAGACACACTCAGCTATGCTTTTGAAAGTCATGCACCAGTGAAATAGAGTTTCTTAAACAAATTGCTCAGTCCAAAGCAAGACAGAGGAGGCCTCATATATATACGGTCTCCTTCATCCATTGATGGAGAACTGAGGATAACTCTACGTCCCAGTTACTGTGAATATTGTTACAAAGCGTAGGCATACAAGTTTCTCTTTGAGATGTTAATACTATTTCCTTTAGAGGTGCATCCACGTGGGATAGTTGGATCTTGTTGTAGGCTTATTTTTAATTTTTTGAAGATGTTCCATGCTGTTCTTTGTAATAGCTGTACAAATATATTGTGTCTTTGAGAATTCTAGGGAATGATAAGTCAAAATTGATATACTCTCTCATCTTATTTTGAATGACTATCATCAAAAAGATAAGATAATAATAATACTAGTGTGGTCTGAGGAAAAGCGAATTCCTGCTCTTATAAATCCAAGAAAGAAGCAAGAAGGACTGAATCTGCATTTGTAAGGTGCATAAAATACAGGTAGATAGTGTAGAAAGAAAAGAGGCATTTTCTTTCCTCCTTTAAAAAAAGTAGAGAAAGAGAGAGAGAGTAAATGAATGTGTGTGCAGGCTGGTAGCGTCAGGCCAGACACAGCCCACTTCCTCAGGTGAGTTTTTTATATGTACTGAGTTTTTATATGTACTTAGCAAGACAAAAGCTAAGGGACAGTGTTTCAGGGACCATCTGCAGTGACACCACGTGAGGGCCTGTTAAAAATGGAGCGGCTGCCCCGCACCCACCACCGCACAGCAAGTGCTTCTCTAACTAGTGGTGGTGACCGTAGAACCCCAGACGGGAAAGTCGGGTTGGTAGCTCATCGCACGAGTCATTCAGTGCAAGAATGAATATATTCAAAGCTTAGTCCGACAGTGATGAAATTTGAAAACCTTCAAATTCAGTTATCTTAGTGTGTCAGAAGGACGTTATTTCTGCAACAACTAAGGATTTTAAGCATCTTCTCATGAGCTTATTAGTTATTCCTGTAACTACTTGGTGAAATGTCTGTTCATATAAATTGTCTATTTATTTAGATGACTTGTCATTTCTGCTATTGAATCTTAAAAATTTTTATGTATTCTGGATCCAAGCCCCATATCAGATCACCAATTTGCACACATCCCCTACTTTCCCTAAAGCTAAAAAACTGTGTTTGGGAGCAAATGGAGCAATCACTTCCATTAGAAAATCATGGCCAATTGGAACTTCATTAAAGGGTAGTTAGGGTTTTATGAGAGATTTACAGTAAAAATTGCAGAGACATGCTTAAGATGCCAGAAAAAAACACTGAAATGAGAATCTAAGAGTTCGAGAGATGTTGTCTTTCTGAATCTGGAGAAAAACTGTCTCCCTCTCTAAGCTAGAACACTCACTCACCGTGAGATTTAATAAAGATGTATTATGATGAATGGACCAGGAGACTTCCCACAAGATACCACAGGAAGATGTTTATTTCTGCACATATGGTTAGCATTGCAAACCCTTAGATTTCACCTTCCATACCCATTTCCTTCCTCTGTGAACATTTGTTTGCTCAACTGTGAAGAAATATTCTGATTTTTTAAAGTACTTCCTGGCTTCCATGCTTTGATGGTAACCCTGAATCTAATATCTACTTTTAGACCAGCACTTGATGGTCACCTCTAAGATCTGTGGGCCCATGCACTGGCCTGAAAGAATGACTCCTTCACCAAGAAACCTGCTTTAACATCAGCATCAGAAAACTCCTGGGTCAAGGATTCAGTAGAGTTGGTACTTGATTCATTATATTTACTTAACAGTTAAAATGAGGTTAGAAATACAGAGTAAAAGGAGAGCATGCACTTAAGGAATGTATTTCTGACATGTCATAACTTAGTGCAAAAAAATCAACAAAAAAAATTCCCTGGGTTGATTCCTAAAACTGAGTGATATCAGCAAAGAACTGACTGCCGGCTCTGTCCATAGCTTGCAGCAAAGATTTCAGAAGTTTTGAGAAGTCCTCGTCTCTACATAACATTTGGTTTTGATAATTCAGCAACCAAAACAGGATTCTTAGTCCACCTATCCCAGCCAGAGCACGACTGTTTCTGCTGAAAATACAATCGACTATATCTTTAGCCACAGCTTCACTCTACATTCGATAGACATTCTTGTGCACACAAGCGCAATCAATATTGAGAATTTGAACCACTTTGTAAAAATATCTAAGAAAACATATTATCCTACACTTCATATTATGAACTTTTCCGAGAATTGGCCCTTACAAAGTAATTCTTCTGAAAATTTATGATTATTCTTGTTCTACATATGAAAAATCGAGACACAAAAGTTTATATTTGATTTCTCAATACCACCGAAAGATTGAAGAACTTAACCTAGCTCAGCATAAGTGTTGGACCTTCTTAATATTTAGATTCTACTATACTATCTTCTAAAGACTTTATTTCATGCACTGAATCAAGGTTAAAATTCTACTTGCTCTAAGATTAATACAGCAGTTGTAGACTACAGCAAAACATACACCAACCTTGAGTATTTCAGCTCTGGGTAATTTGGGGGATGCATAATTCATTCAGCAAGTATTTATTATCCACCCGCACGCGGGCACTGTGGTTGGGGCCCTCGGTGAGACAGGCTGGCGCTGAGCTCTTGAAGGATCTCAAGTCGTAAGACAGAGGTCATAAAATAGGGACACATAAAGTAATTATTTAACTTCTGAGCTATGAAAAAAAACCAAACAGTTAACATTATGACAGAAATGGAGGGAGAGCAGAAAATTCGAGCAGCTTGCCAGAAGGTCTCTTTCAGAGGTGACGTTTAACCTGAGACACCATCCATGCAGGAAGCCAGAGGGCAGCTCACCCAGCTGCAGAGTGAGCTGCAAATTCAGGAATGAGGAGCCATCCAGTTTTTGGTCTTAGTGTTTGGTGCTGATCCAACGTTGAACCAGGGCCTCACGTTTGGTAAACACCTGCTCGAGCACAAAGCTCCACTCCGGAAGACGTTAAGAGAGCACAGAGGTGGAAGAACTCAACACAAAGAAAGCACAGGCACAGAACCCTTTCCAAGAGGTAACAAATTCATGAATATGCAAGGCAGCCTGGCTTCTTCCCTCAGGACCACGGACAGCAGGCAGCACTGGACAAGTGTACAGGGGGCCACACGCATCACACATAATGTACAGTGAACCCCCCGGGCTGCAGGCCGATCAGCCCTCCAAGCCTGGGTGTGACACCTGTGAATCATAAAAGAAGATTCTTTTACCACTGCAATGCATTTTTCCATTTATGAAAAAGTACCCCATTATCAAGTAAATAGCTAATATCTCTATGCATGTTTAAACATAAAAATAAGCTGCTTTAAAATAAATTTACATCATTTACATTGACAGCCCAAGTCTTCTTAACTCTGCCTTATTTGCTTAATCTCATCTCTCACTTCACACCCCACTGGTAATTAACACATTTATATTTGCTTTTAGGGCTTGATTCACCCTTGAGTGAGGCTTCACAAGTCTCAAGGGTGTGTTTGTTCATTTCTGAATAAGGGTTAGCCTGTGCAACACGAAAAGCAGAGAATCACTAATAAAGAAATGAATGAAAGGGTGACTGTGTTTCAAAACTAACATTGAAAATATAAAAAAAAAACGCCATATTTTGTCTTGCTAGGGGTAAAGGTAATGGTGATTACAATCCTCATGAAATCTCAAACTTCCCAAAGTAATTCAATTTCTTTGGGCCAGAACCTGAAGACAGTGTTGCTGTCACCCAGTGTCTATGAGACGGCAGGAACCAGTTAGCAAAGCTGGGAGGCTCAGTCCCATGAACAAATGATACGTCCTCCTCTCTGTCATCTTCCCCCAGACGGGGTGTGCACAGTTCCTTCTCCCCTTCCTTCTTCCTGAAAAATGTACAGTCAGGTTCAACAGATCCTGGACTTTTTTTATAACCACAATAACGATGACTGAATGGATTTAGTACTTAGCACATTAATGAACAGCTGCCTTTATCTTTGACTGTTGACAGAATGACCTTAATGTCCTTAATTATTCACTGATGACATGAGGTATTTCTAAATAATACAATGAATTTTAAAATTTAAATGAAACTTTATTGCAGTACAAGAAACTTTGCCATTAGTTCTTCTTAAAATACCCACAAACACACACGTCCTCTTCTCTGTCCTTCAAACACACCTTTCCCATCATTCTGCAACCTTTTTGAAGCAGCTCTGGACATCCTCTTTCCCATGTGTCTTCCACTGCACTGTCTTGGCTGCCTCAGCATCACAAATAGAAGATTCCAGAACAAGTTCAGGAAGTGGCCAGAGTAACAGGAAAGTGTGTTCCAACAACTCTAGTCTGGCCCATAGCAAAACTACTCTAGATTCTTCATGGCAGGGGGCAAATCATCTCTTCCTGCCGAACTCAGCTTTCTCACCTGTGAAAATGGTTAATAACAACTTCTGACAGGAGCTGTGTATAGCTGTGCATAGCGCACACAATAAACTTTGGGGCCCTGGGGATACACCTGAGGCACATAGTCATGTGGGAAATGTCAGCTGACCACCAGGATGGTACAGCGCTGATCACATCAGCACCCTCTCTCCCAGTTCACAACAGAGCCACAGAAAACAAGCGTCCTCCAGTGATGGTTTCTCTATTCTAGAATGAAACATTAAATAAGAATTCTGGTGAATTACCCAGCAAAGTGCTTCTCAAAATAATGCATAGGAATGAATCACTAACGACTTCACTTCAAAGTACAAGGCTTAGTTATTAGCGCTGAAATATTTCCAGTGGAGGAGCAGCAAGATGTAGAGTTACACGCTCAACTTTTTCTCAGGAAATGAATGTGTTAGGAAAATCTCTCTGCACATCTCACAGTATGCAAATTAGCCAGAATACAGAGCTTCGGCATCCAGGCAGGTGTCTGATGAAAATCACTGAGGAGGACAGAGGAAGAAAGATTAAGTCCTTTCTCCTCCACCACTTCTGCGATGCCCGGAGGATTTGAAATACCATCTAAGGATCTAATTACCACCTAGGCAGTTACACCAGGGATAACCAGGCCCTCTTCAATTCCAGGAGGTGATTGGATAAGCATTGATACAATAACAGATGCATTATATATGCAAATAAACATTTCCACAAACCTTTTACTGTTAAAACCCACTAAAGAAAACTTCATGTTACCTATTACCCAAAATTGATGCCTTTCTCTCTATGTCAGGCCCCACAAAATCTGTTACATCTAACCAATTCTATTGTTTCTGGAGAAAATAAAATAAAATTTCATAATCAAATAACAATAGAATAACAATTCTAAACCATCTTTTTATAGTTTTAATTTAACTGGAACTTTTAGAAAAATTAGCTTGATATTTATGTATTATGAGTTAATATTTCTAAACTCATGTTGACTGCCTGTTGGGTGCTCATTCTTTATATCACATTGCTCTCCTAGTAACCCTGTATAGTGAGGAAGATTGAGAGATCTATATTGGAAAGAAAAAAATTGGGCTCAGAGAAGTGACAGTAGCCATAAAATTAGGATTTAAATATACATCTGTTCAAAGTGTAAAAGTTAGTAAGTCACCTTGCATACTTGGAGTAGAGTATTGCATTGTGTCCTTGGATGACCAAATACATAGGATTCAAAGCTAATGTACCAAGGCAACTCGATAGTGTTGAGGTAACTGGGTACCTGTAGCACAGAAAATTAATTGTTGAGTTTAACTTGGCAGGTGAACTTGATACTGAATTGCCCAGTGTATTTCTAAAACAAT
The DNA here is from genome assembly GCA_004027295.1 of Dolichotis patagonum. Taxonomy (NCBI): domain Eukaryota; kingdom Metazoa; phylum Chordata; class Mammalia; order Rodentia; family Caviidae; genus Dolichotis; species Dolichotis patagonum. The sequence continues at coordinate 56,946 of PVJX010007064.1, read as the reverse complement.
TCAAAAAAGTGCATGAACATCAAAAACCTGAAAAGGATGATGTGTTATAGAAATACAAGTCAAATCCAGGTGAAGAGAAAGAGGATGATAACAATTATTAATATGGAGACAATTCCTTCTAGGGCTCCCGTTCTTACCAGGGCCACCACTGCCAACTCCTGGACCATCTATGCACTTTGCATGGCTTCCAAGGGGCTAATTCTCTCCAGCAGTTATTAGTTAAATGTCATACAAGATACTCCATCAGCTTCTTAATAAATCCTGTTATATCTCAAAACTGACTCATCATCTTTATATTACATCCTTATTTCTTTGCACATAGAGCTTTCCATTCCCAAAATACTATTTCCCACCATTTTTTTCAAATCTTTGAAGTCTCAAATTTTCTTCCAGATTCACCTCAAATATCCCATACTCTGGAAAATATACATTGAATTTTCCTGAAGATCCATTTTGATGCTTTAATGACTAGATTTCCTAAGACAAAGCAGGGAATGCTTTTTAGAAAATGAATAGAATGTTTGAAATCTGAATGTTTAAGAAAATATACAACTATGCTGGGCGTGATAGCACACACCTCTAATCACAGCACTTGGGAGGCTGAGGCAGAAGGATCACTTTGTGTTCGAGGCCAGCCTGGACTATATAGTGAGTTCAATGCCAGCCTAAACTACACAGAGAGACCCTGTCTCAAAAACAACAGAAGTTGCCTACACAGAGTAGGTACCATTGTTTTTAATTGCATTAAATTTATTTAATTTATTTATTAAATTTATTTAATTTATTAAATTTATTTATTTTATTACATTGTAATATTCATGCAATTAGTTCAACTTTAATGTGTGCACATTTCTTGTCAGCTACATCTAGCACTAATTTTGACACCTGATAATGTCTAAGGAAAGTTTATTAAACTTGATTCATAATGAGTGAAATTGGACAAGGAGCTTCACCTAATTTGATCAACTGATAATTTGTGATAAGCCTAAACTAGATATGATTGCTTACAATACTGATATCTCAACAAATAGTATAGAGACAGCCCCACCTTTACCTCAATACAGGGAACAACCCTGGGAGCCATCACGGGTCCATCACGGGTCCTATAAGGAAGAGAGATCTACGCTTGATTAATAAATAGCTGCCAATAGGTGGTTAGCTGAACCTCGCTATTAGTGTATCCCTGCATTTTGCTCTGGGAAGCCTTTGAAATAAACTGAATCTGGCAAAGCACATGCAGAATAGGGGCTGGAGATCAGATTCGCAGGAGAATAATTGATATGTGCCAACCTGAAAAGAAAAGTTGCTAAGAAAAGTTTTTTGTGTTTGTGTTGCAGAATTTTGTCTGAGATTTGCTTTCATAGTAGCAAATAGCAATTAGCAAATAGCAATTCAAGAGGGTTATATGGTCCTTTGTAAATTTTGTGAGACGCTGGACTTAGAACCTAATAGTTATGCATTCCCAGAAAACTCCTATTTTCTATAAAGAAAACCATCATTTACTTAATTGGGTATTTTAGCCTTGTTTTGTGGCCAGAGTAAATGTCATTGTTTTTAACCTTTCCAATCCTTAGCAGCAATGGAAAAGATGTGTCTTATTAGGATGCAGCTCTGATCTGGTTAAATACCACTGGTAGTTTACTTTATTCACAGATGAAAGGTAACCGTGTGGCTTGGCATTTCCATCCCATCACACAAGGGCAGAGTTTAACCTTCTACGCGAGGCGTCTGGTACACACCTTGGTTCCGTAGCATCGCCACTGCCCTGACAGGAACGCAGCCACCCTGTGCCCAGGTGCTGGCTCGCCTGCCTGACGCCCTGGGGGAGTCAGAAACGTCTCTGTCTCATTCCTTACAGACAGGAGCTTGGCACAGGGAGTCAACAGACAAGTGAACAGGCTGCTTCTGAATGGAGGTGAGCAAGCTCGGCTGGATTCCGGAGAGCTTTGTGGCTGGGTCTCTACTCAGCCCTGACTGTGCTCTCTTGAGATCCCCTGAGGGCTCCCAGGTTGTTCCCTTTAACTCCTGGGACCCTCATGTCCATGTTTACTTTCTGGCCAGTGTCTCACTTTTCATGAGTCGATTCAAATTTTTATTCCTGTTGGAAACCTTTTGGGATGTCACCTTCTTTATTAGTGGCACAGTATACTATTATAATTTTGGGGGGGCACAACTGAGGATTCCTTTTAGTTTAGCCACAAAAGTGTTTCATGGTAGATTTGAACATTCAGATAGCTAATTGCTACCTAGCATCTAGTTTATACATGTTTGAAAAAAATAAGTGTTCCAAAGGAAAAGACTGTAAGTCACGTGATTATTCAAGGTAACTAGAAAGTTGGCCAGATAATTTCAAGAAATCTTCACTGCTGTTGCCCTAAATGAAATCAGTGGTAAAAGTGGCAAAAGAGCAGTGTTGGTGAAACCATGTTTCAAATCTCACCCCAAGACAGCTCCTTTCTCTCTGCTCCTGGGCCTCGGACTTCGTCCCACACTTCAGCCGATCTTTCCCCAAATGAAGATCAGCAGACAAACAGACCGGAAGCACACTGATCACTCCGTCTTCTAAATTCAAGGTCATGAATGGGGAACAGTCACGCCACTTCATGAGCTCTGTGTTTAACACTGATAGATAAAGTAAAAAATTAAAACAAACATTATTTCTTAAACCAATTAGTTGAAAAACTTGAGACTCTTAGAAATTAAATAAATTATCTACACACATTTACATTCGGCTCTTCCTACTTCTGCAATAGCACACACTTTATAAGTGTTCTCTGAATCTAAATCGTGCCCTACGAGGAAACTTTAATTCCAATAGAAAAAGTACTGTTACTATAGATCAATGAAATTTATCCACTTTATTTTGTGGATGTCAGAGCTTGTACACAGCTAGACCCCACTGTATGGTTAAACATTTGAGAAACATTGAAATGCTGTGTCAATCAATATGAACCATTTGACTTGTGAAAAAGGTCACCAACATTCCTAATGATAATAATGTGTTCTACTCAGTTTCTCAAGAAATAAAAAAAAAAATCTGTGACAAAACTGGTCATAGAAAATGAGAAATGTTAAATTCATGTGTCCAAAGTTGATTCCAACGGAAAAGAAAAGAAAGAAAAGATTTTCCTTCTTCTTGAACAATAAAAGTTTTAGATGAAAACAAGAATTACTAATTTCAAGGCTGATCCAACATCTGGATGATTTGATCTATCCTATATATTGAAATAAAACAATAGTTTTTAAAACAATATTTCTCCAAAAGTAAATTTTAGATGAAAGATGAAAAGCTGTTTTCATGTGAGCATGTAGCATTGGATACATTATATTTGATGCAAGTATACTTTAGAGAAAACTCTCAAATTTGCAGATATTTGTACATTAATGGTGTGAGAATTCCCTCATGTTTCAGCAGTAGGTGTTGTGAGTATCAACCATTTACTCTCCCAAATGATTAAATATGTGAAGGGAAATGTAACATTATTCAAGCAAATTAGAGGTTCCTGAAATAGTTCTGATGATCACGCCATCCTTCCTGACATCCCTTCAGAAGATGTTCCCTGGCCCGTCACGTGATATTCAGTAAACCCTCAGGAAAAGTATGTTTTCACTCTGACATTCAGGATTGATCACATTTCTGATGCTTATTAGATCTTACAGTACCTGTGGTGCAAAGCGTGGATAATAAACGTACCCTATCCACAGCAAGCTTTGTGGAAAACAGGTCACATTCATCCTTATTTGTTTAGCATCTGTGCTGTTTGCTGTTTATTATTAGGTTAGAGCAGTGAAATCAAGAGTCCTCTCTCATACCTACTTCTCCGTATACCTACTGCATTCTGAGGGTGGCCCCAGGGAATCCTTAGCTACTAAAGCAGGAATGAAAGTCTCCTTCTTCAGTTCTCCAGAGAGCAGAAGTCATTCTCCTTTACCTTTATATTAATATTAAGTCTGGTTCAATGGCTCACACTTGGAAGATGCTCGAAGTTCCGGGCATGTGTCAGTAAGTAGTGTACTGTGAATTCTTCTAAAGGTGTGTCGTGTTAACCTCAGCTGCTGTCTTCCTTTACACTTGGGTTACTGTGACCAATGCTCAAGCCTTGTTTAGCACGTGAATAAGAAGAGCAATGCTGCAAAGTCTATTTACTAAGTTGCAGCTTTTAATTAGGACTTATTAGGAAATTTTCCAATGTTTTCACCTACGAAGTGTTCCCTCAAATGCACCTTTGTATGAAAACCACGTTATTATTTTACAATTATATCTAAATGTCACAGTCTTTGAACTGCAGAATGAAGAACATTAAAGCTATTTTAAAATTTTAGGATGAACAAGGACAGAGGATGTATTAACCTATTCTTATATCTCCAATTTTTCTATTTGATACTCATAACATTGTAGGCACCCTGATAATACTTACAATGAGAAATTCTACTCTATATTCTTGTTGCTTCAGTCAATGTCACAGCTGGAAAGAGCTCCACATTTGCAGTGTCTTGTTTTGCAGGTTGATTACCAGTATTTACCTGGCATCCAAGGTGCGTGAGGGTGTAGACTGTGGCCTGAGGTGGACAGTCCAGATGTCAGTTTTACTGCCTCTTATTGATGTGACCTTTGTTCATTCATTAACTTTCCCTAGCTTCAGTATTCTCTTCTGCACTGCACAGATAATGAGAACAAAGCAAACTGGGAAGCAGTGAACACGAAATGTGTTAGTAAGTACATTCTCCATCTCCTTTTGTAGTAAGTAAGAACTTTCCTGCCTAAGGGACACAGTATTCCTGGGTGGTGATTGATAATCCTGATGTTAGCTAAAGTGATGATACTCCCGCCCCGCATTTACATTGCAGCACTTTCCCAAGCCATCCTTCCCACCTCCTCAGTTTCCCCCTTAGCTTGGTTTTTGTTTTTTCAGCACTGGTTCAGATACTTTTTTCCAAGACACTTTCTCTTATACCTGAACTTTTTAAGATCAGCCCTCCCTGCTATCCCACAGACTGTCATGTCTGCTTCCTTTATGCACTGGCTTTTGTTTTTGTCTTCTTTATTTGTCCCCTTCATATACCTTTCTCTGAGCAGCATTGGGGAGACCATCACATCTTCCTATAACTTGCATTCCACATCCTCATTAACAGTTACAGGACTATTTTTCCCCCAGAGGTAATATATACTGCTTCCAAAACTGTTTTCCGTTCTGCTGAAAAAGGCACATGTTAAATTCTGGAACGGAGACCTGTTTCACTCACAGATGAAGGGAGCTGTCATACCTGCAGCCTGGATTTAAACCCAGCAGCCTGGACTTCGCTCCTTTACTGCCATCTTCTGACGTGATGTCTGTTTGCCGCTGGGCTCAATCCCCTTTCGGAGCCTCTTCTTTCTCAGGCAAGGACTCAGGGTGGCGAGGAGGCTGCTGAGGCTGTGCTTTTAACCTGAATCTCGGCACATCCTCTGACACACTCCCCCAGGAGAAAAGCTCGGCAAGGATAAAATCTCTCCCAGGGGTCCCACAGTGGGGCCAAAGCTATCAAGATGAAAACACACCACATCACTTCATGTAAGAATAACATTCTCGGCAATGATTCTGTAGGTGTCCCCAGAAGAATGAAGGGTTACGGATTGCAATCTGGAGAATGACGATGACAGCAACTTTACTCAGCCTTTCTGAGAGGCGTCTTCTGTCAATGTTTTAAGTCTCCTGAGTTGTCAAGAGGGTGCCGCCTGTCCCACCAAAGATCTGAGAAATGTGCACATGGATTCAAGCTTCCAAATAATTTCTAGTGATAAATCACCCTTCTTTGTTCTGTGGAATGATTTATTTTGCTCCAGTGTGACTATTCCCAAAATTTAGAAACATAAATTTTAGAGAGAATACTAAAATATAGACACATATTAGAAAAGATGTGGAATTATGTCTCCAAAACATGGCATTTTTTGGAATATTAGTGATTTATTTGAGCAATACATGTGGACAGAAACAGTATTGAAGTTTCTCCTAAAATTACAAGACTCAGAAAATTTGCACTAAACATGTTACCTTTTATTATGAATTTTATTAAAAAGTCAAATTAAATAAGTCAGCAATATCACACTACTAATTAAAATGGAGTTAATAAAGAGAAAACATGGCAAAAAAACAGTCGTTATCTTTCCACTAACAAAATATTTCATATGATTTCCTTATAGACATTTAATCAGGGACACCTGGTAAGTCTCCTTTGGAATGCTTGGTAAGAAGAGGGTGCATATCTTGTATATTTTGAAATATTTATTTGGTCACAATCCTTTGTGCGTAGGCCCTAACTTAATTTATATCCAGATAATTAAAAATAATGAATGCTGTTTAATTTTTTAGTAGCTGCCTCATATACATTGTCTTCTTATCTAATATGATTAGTTTCAACTATAAAAGATAGTTGCATTATTACAGACCATGTATATGTAAATTTTATCAGACATAAATCCTTGTTCTCATTATTGCTTAATTTATGTCTGAAAATGAAATTATAGATATTTGAGGAGGAGATCTGTTTTTTAGAGTTAAGTACATTATAATCTCCTCTTACTGTGTCATAAATCAGCCCAAGACTTAATGACCCAAGCCAGCAAAATAGTGTCATTATTATCTGTTGTCATGCTGCAGTGGGACGGGAGCTCGGCCGAGCAGCACAGAGGCTCCCGTGCAGGGCACTCAGAGGGGGCTGGGAGTTGGGGGCTGCTGTCTGTGGGGCGCTTGATGGCAGCTGCAGCTGACACGTCTGCTGTGGCTATTAGTCACCCCACTATGCACGGCCTCGACCTGTGACCTCGCCTTTCTCGCCGGGTGTTGGCTGAGTCTGAAGAGAGACAGCAAATGTCTGCCCCTTGGCTGTGGCCCTGCTCTTGCCCACCTATCAGTCTCACCCATCCCACTGTTCATTCAGTGAACAGGGCATGGCACAGGCCCTGCCTCCCGATGCAACCACTGTCAGTGACCTTGGTGACTGTTTTGGTACCGTCACATTGCTCCTTGTATTAGTCAGGGTTTTACTACAGAAAACAGGTATAACAGAGAAAACAGATATAACACGAGATACACAACTGTATAAGAAATGACAAGATTGGCTTACGGTGGTCAGCCACAGAGTCGGATGAGGAAGCGTGCAGAGGGTGTCTACATGCTGGAGGCTGAAGGGTTCAATCCAAGGCCTGGAGTTCACCCGAGTTCAGCCTAGTGTCTCGTGCAAGTCCACACCAGCAGGCTGATGAGTCTGTGACAGAAGGCCAAAGGCTCTACGATGAAAACCTGAAAAGTCTATGCTGGAAAGCTGAAGCGTCTACATTGGAAGCCAGGAGACGAGGTCCAAACAAAGGCAAAAATGGAGCTTCTCCCAAGAATGGGATGTGTTCATCCTTCCTCCTTCCCTTTAATACCTCCAGGTGATGAGCCACCCTAGGGTGCGTCTTCTACACACTTGGGTGTGGAGTTGCTAAGCCCATTTAGTGAAGCTTCTAAATGTCTCAAGTTGACAAAATCAATCAACCATTACACTCCCCTAGTCCATATGATGGACACGTCACATATATGCCAGAAACCCCCAATAACGCTCAAGAATTATTGCACAAAATGGCATCCCTTGTTGCCATCAGGCTCAAATCACTACGTCTGAGTATTGTTACCCGGTTCACACCCAGAGCTGGGTGTGCGGTCCGGCCTGTCTCCCTGAGTGTGGATTCTGAGTGTAGCTCCTCTCTATACAGATCTCTGAACTAAAGATACAGATTGCTTGTCTGACTGCTCCCAACCATACAAAGTTTAGAAAGACATCGACTAACTTCCTTGCAAAGCAGGGGGGAAGAGGATTCACATGGCAGATAGTGACCCACAAAATCTGTGGACCCTGCCAGCAGAGGAGAAGCAGTAAGGAAGCCCAGCAGCCTCCCTGTGCACGTGGGGGCCCTGCTGGCTGGGGAGAATCAGCAAGGAAACTGCCTCCGCCTCCCAGCACCCCACACATACCCATGAGCAACCAGGCACAACCCAGGCTGAGATGATAACAACTGAAGAAATTGAAGTAGTGAAACAAACTGACGTCTGTGTTATTTGATTGACTTTGCAGGCCTGGGGCTGGTGGTCTGGGTAACTATTTAGAGGATAACAATATGCAATATATTAATGATTATGGATTTCCTGCTGTCCTATTACTGCTTTGTTTTGTTTCATTTTAATGTTCAGTTTGCTCCCTTTAATTTTTAAAGTGTTTTTTACAATAAAAAAGAAAAACACCACAAGCTGTTGATGGGCAGGTGCAGCAAAGCCCCCGATCAGGGCTCAGTCCTGCTCCCGGCTCTGGTGCTAGATGGCCGTGTGCTCTGTCCTCTCGGCCTGCGGCCCTGTCCTCCAATTCACCTTTCCTTTCTCATAAATTCAGCGTCCACTACGAGGCAGTCTGCTCACCCAGCTTTCTAAATGTGGCATATCAAGGGCTGCTAGGCTTACTTTCATATTTTACTGTCTATTGTAACCTAAGCTGGTAGTGATTCTACCAGGAACCAATAAATAAATTTATTTTTGAGCATTTGTATGAATTCTATGAATATATCTGTATTACTGGAAAACAAAAGCTAAGACCACGGTTTCCAGGATAAATCCCTTGCTCCTTCGGGTTCCCTGCGAGGTTCCTGTGGGAGCACATGGCTGAGACTGCAGCTTTATCACTTAGCAGCGTGGGTCTCTTAGGTGTGCCTTTAACACGCTTAGCCCTGTGTCAATGTCTCTATGAAAGATCACGTAAGTTACTTTGGCTACGTTTAATTACATTATTCTCACCTTGGGTTTAATTGTGGCCTCAAGCCTTTCTGCTCCAGGGAGATTGGGAATGAGACATTTTAACTTGTATATCAAGCACCTTCTGCCTGCATTCAGGGGCCCATCCTCAGCTCTTCTTCCAGTTCTCCACACCTCGTCACTCACCGGAGGAGGGAAACGGTGCACTTTCAGTGTCTCTTCCTGGAAATCTTCCCAGCTAACTCTCCATGTCACTTAGAACATTTCCCACCTTCTGTATTTCTTCAAATCTCAATGGTGCAAAAATTTCTGCTGTTCCATTAAAAAGTCCAGTTTCCTCTAGCTTTACAAAAGTTTCCTCTCTTAAACCTCTCAATGACTACTCCTTCCAGTTTATTTATCTTTTCAGTACCATTGTTATCTCCTTTAAATTTTTCCACTCTTTTAATGGTTTTTTACTTCAATTTGTCAACTGGCTCAAAGCTCATGTTGCATAATTTAGGATGCCTTGATAGCATGAAATTTTAAGTGGTGAAATACGTTTCAGTTACCATTTTCCACATAGTAATTCACACCAAATATTAGTGAATTTAAACAGGAAAAATTGCTTGTATTTATTTCCTACGGTTCTGGCTGATGCACAGCCTAACCTAGCGCAGGTAGCTCTTGATCCAGTATCTTTGTACTTTTCTTTTATTTTTTTATTGTTTGGTTGGTTGGTTGGATTTGTTTTTCATAGACAGGGTCCCACTATGTAGTTCAGGCTGGATTTGAACTCAGTGTGGAACCCAGGTTGGCCTCGAACTTGAGAGATCCTCCTTCCTCATCTCCCCTAGTGCCCGCATTATGGAGATGCACCGTCACCGTGGCCCAGTATCTTCGTGTAGCTGCATTCAGAGACCGAGACTAGATTTACCCAAAAGACGTTCTCATTTCTATAATGGCCATTATGGATTGCAGGCTGAACCTTTTTAAAAGGTGCTATCTAGGATAATAATAAGTTCTTAAAGATATTGTATTTAATTATATTTACATATGTGTAATGAATATGAAGTTTTTTAGGTCTTATACCATAATGGTGGTATTTCAAGACCAAAACTATAAAGGACAAGGGGTTAATTTTTTAAGACCAAGCAAGGAAAATGGCAAATAATTTTTGCAATATTATATTGATACCTTGTCCCTAAATTAATAGGAATGGTGCATCAATCCCAACTGTTGTGTGAATAAATGGCAAAAGTTAGTTGACAGCACGTGTAGGATTGGGGTCAGGCATCTCAAAATCATCAAATCCTGAGACAGGACACGGGCATGTAGGTCACCATGATGAAAACTGAAATGTTAGTGGCCAAAATCACTAGGATCTGGGATTTACTTCAATGTAATTGGGTCAGTTGAAAAGAAAAGCAGTGCTCAATAAAAATAAGATGTCCAAAGAACATCAACTTGAAACTGAATGGTGGTAAGCCAGATTTTGCTATACAATTCACCTGGTTTTCTAAGGGGTCTTACATATTTTGTATTATGAAATTTCAAATACTCTCTTCTTCTTGATTTGATTATGTTTTTTGCTTCTATGTTAATTAAAATGTTTAATTTAAAATATTAATTCCATCTGAAGGCATTGAATTATAATTATTACTTTAGGTTGATTAAGTATAAACTTTACCATAAACTATTCACAATTTACTTCTAAATCTATTCCATAAAATTCTATAAGCAGTGCAAGCATGAATTCTTATTAAAATAATATTTTTCAGTGCATGCAGAAAAATAAAATAGGCCCATACCTAGCATCATAAATTCCCAATAAATTAAGTAAATAGACATAAATTTAAAAATTATGATTATATAGATTAATTTAGAAATACAATTCTGTAAGTTATTTCCTAGAAAGAGACTTCAATTTATAAGAAAATACGAAAGATCATATAAAAGAGTTTTCTGTGAATGTTAAGAAGTTTCTTGCAAATGTGTGCCATAATTTATTTTTCTATCTCAATTATGCCCTATAGCAATAAAGCATGAGAGACATTACTTCTGTACCACTACAAAAAACCAAAGACAAGTTGGAACACAAAAACAGAGTCCTCTAAAACAGGAAAAGTTATAAACAACATGTCATTTTACAAATTAAAAATACAAATGAAAAATCCCTAGTTGACAAAGTCGATCATAACACTTTAGCTTGTAGATGAAATAGATTGATACGTTATATTATCATCATGACTTGGTAAGGCATGAGGGAATTGGAGAAAATCACCAGTTACCTCTGATGTCTGCTATTCATTAGCAAAAAGCATTAAAATTAACACTCAGTTCAGCTGTGTTCCATGTGTAAACTGCATGACACAAAATATTGATAGAATGAAAGCTTTCACTTTGCTGAATGGCCACCTGTTGAGGTAAAGAATAGCACAAGATAAACGTAGCAGGGCTGCCAGGATCCGTGATCACCTTGAATACACAAAGGAGAGCAGTAGTGGGGAGGGGTGTGACCCTGGCTACCTGAATCAAGTTAGAAGCAGCGGTGATCTGAGAAGGTTGTCAAGGGGGAAACTATAGGAATATCATGATTCGGACAAAGGATTTTTCTGCGGGAATGTGAATTAATCAACTATAGACCAATCAGTCTTGAGTAGCACTAAGTGTGGCATAGGTAAAAGTCAGTTTTCTGAAATCATAAGTTCTTTGATTGACTGAGGGGTCGCACCTTATTCTATTAATTTTATTTTTGTTGGTACGTGTTGACCACACAAGATGACCACATTTTCGGGATGAATGTCTACCTGCACACAATAAATCATAGTGCTTTTTTCCCATTCCCCAGCTCTCTTTAACCCTTCTTCCCCTCCCCATTTAACTTACAAAAGCTTTGCTTCCTTTGTCTTCTTCCATTATCTCTTTTTTAATCCCTTTCCCTTCCTTCCTCCCCCACCTTCTCCCTTGAGCAAGTTCTTCCCATCACCCAGAATCTTTCCTCCACTTGTCTCCTTGTTTACCCTTTTGGCTTCTCGTTAGCATTATGGCTGTGCAGTCCCATTTGATTGTCACAGCTTTTTCTTGAACTATGTTATTGGGTAAACAGCTGTGAAGAACTCTCCTAGAGAACCCATTCATTTCTTTACAAAGTAGCCCTTAACTGTCCTCTACAGAAGTTCTTTACAGAATAATCCTTACTGTTCACTGGCAAAATCCCCATCTGCTTGGTGCTCAGGTACCAATTGTAACCAGCCATCTGTCTCTCTTTCTCTAAGTTTGTGGACACGTGAGGAGCCCGTATGACCAAGGCTGCTTTCCTTGGTAGACAAACAATCCACAGACTTCCAATTCATCGAGCCTGAGATGGTGGGAGCAGGCAGTCTTTAAGGAGTGAGTGTAGGTAAACAGTCATAGAGTTCTTACCCCATTTTACTTCTTGGTTCTGGAAGATGTTTATGATAGCTAAAGGAAGACCGTAGGATGTATTGTTCCTATCGTATCTGGCATCAGCCCAATCTCACCAGCTGTTCCTTTCTAGCTGTCCCCCCAGCTAACCTCCCACAGGCCATGGATGACGTGATTCTATCAAGCCAGGTCCCTCAGGGGGATGGGTTGAAGGGCAGCATGATTCCAAATCTCCAAGTAAAGTCCCAGATCCGAGGTGATCCATCGAGGCCACAGTGAATTGCTACTGGTTCTGATTTTTGTCTCTGCGCTGACACCGTGAAACTCTTTACATTTTTCTCCAGTCATTCTGATCCAACATGACTGAATTTCTATCTGTTTATTTTAATTTATGTGGTATGTGCTTTTTAGTGCAAGCCTTCAATTCTTGCATTTCTGTTCTAAGTTTTGATTCATTCTTTCTCTCTATCTCTATCTCTATCTCTCTCTCAATCTCAACAAGCCCAGGCCATATGTTCTTGCTTGCAAAGGACTTTCTTATGAAGATTCAAAATCTGTAGCCTTGTATGTCTTAACCCTGTCTCCGTATTTCACAACATCCTATCCATGTCATTACTTTAGTGCAAGAGTTAGCAGACTTTCCATGAAAGGGCAGATGGTAAGTACTCAGTTTTCCATACCTATATTTTATTGAAACTGTTCAATTTTGCCACGAGAAAGCATCCATGAATATGAAAATGGATGTTAATAATATATTTTTTTTGCAAAAAATATTCTTCCTGAAGGCTGATAGTTGGCCGGGTTTGGGGCAGAAGTTTGCTTGCTTTTGCTTTAGTGTAACCAACATGGCAGGCTAGGCCCTTAACGAGCTGCCATCTAACAACTTTGGGCCCAGGACTGATCTCAGCGATATCCACTTTTGGAGACAAAGCATTTTTAAGAATCACTGCAACTTGCCTGGCAAGCACAACGTGGTGAGTTCGGTCTCTAAATAAATACCTAAATAAACAAATAAATATTAAAAAGTATATAAACAATCACTGAAAATGGCTTCCCATGTTTCCCTTACACTCTGCATCAGACAGTCCAAGTGCATCCTCTGTTCTTTGCTTCGTGTGCCCTCTCCAGTTCTTGTCAGAAACCAGCGCTAGTATTGCAGTTGTTTTCAGTCACCATTGTCACCCACAGTGACCACATGCGCTGCAGACCCTCGTTTTCTCAAAAGCTTGGTTCCCACTGGCCTTATATTCATGTGTGGCTGTATAATTCCTGAGGCCTCATGCAAAACATAAATGCAGGCCCTGATTCGAAGCACTGCAACAAAGAGGTTGGCTGTTTGGTTTGTTTTGGTGTTTTGTTTTGCTTTACTTTTGTTCTTCAGCCTCTTTTTTAACTATGGTGGACTTTTTATTTGCTATTAATTATCGTATTTTCTTGAGCATGCAGAGAGTTACAGCACAGATGTGGGTTCTCACAGGGGCCCCAGGTTGTGGTCTTCTAAAGAGGTGGTGCCCCGCATCCCATGCCACCACCTACAGCCCTACAGGGGGCAGAGGGTGGCGGCAGTCCTGGGCAAAGGAGCATCGCGGGAAAGCCAAAAAGCAACAAAAAGCGGGACCGTGTGTGAGCTGCAGTTGCAAGCTCCGGCCTGGGCAATGCTGCCTGAAGGGAGGGCATTTCCCTAACACACAGTCAGAGATAAGGTTGCTAATGACTCCAGAGAGCCAGAACAGGCAATTAACCTGCAATCCCCTGCCTCTGTTCTTGCACTGATGCCTGTTTATCAGTTGGCACTGGCTCTGTTCCCATCTTTCAGTACCATAACCGATGGTAAATGAGTGGCTCTGAGGCCACTGAGAACCATGGACTGACATTTTTATCGTTGTTTCCTTACAAAAGCAAAATATGTACAACACTTATCAAATCTACGAGCAAACCAATTCCCAGTCCTCATTCTTAAAGCTCATTTTCCTAAGCCACTCCTGTATAATGTTGATCAGAGAGAGTCTCAACAAGAAAAGCGATCATCCACTAGAAAGGGCGGCTGCATCAGTTCAAGGAAAACGCTGTGTGCAAGACTGAGGGCAGGGTTAACGGGAAAATAAGGCTGGTTTAAGTGACTTGGAGGTGACGAGGGTAAAAAACTGCTCCAAACCCAAAGGGACGAGCATGAGGAGAGTCTTTCAGAGTAAAAACCACCCAGCTGTAGTTTATTTAGCCCAGAGGAGGCCTGCGGCATCCACTGGACTGACTCAGCTGCAGCCAACCACACACGCAAGGAAGAGGGAGGAACCTTGAAGAACTTTCTCTTCTGCCACTTCCGCCACCCTCTGATGTCTCGTAGATGCCTCTCATCTTCTAATCAGTGCGTTCCACACTGTGCAGTTCACGCTGGTCACATTTTAAGGCACAGAGCATTGTATAGTGAGTAACAAAATGGAAATAATTGAGTAAAAATAAGACACAGAGGTGTATTGTGCACTTACACAAGTGTTACTGTGTAAGAAGGGTGCCTTCCCAGTCACCATCCCCAAAGAAGGGGACAGAAGGTATAGTTTTGTGGATCGAATGCACTGAAGTTTTAGATGTCTAGTATCGGGCCAGCACTTGTGCAATAATTTTCACATTTTGCCAATCAAAAAAACAGTCTCTCACTTAGAATGGTTCTACTGGCTATAAAATTACGCTGTGTCTTGAAGCATTTGATTTGCAGGCATGGAGTCATTCGCCTGGGGTAATATTCTTTCTTTCTTTCTTGTAACAATATTTTTAACAATTGTATAGCAACTGCAATGGCACAAAAATTGGGTGCCGAATTGAAATAATTCACAGAAATGCTCCTGGCAGCACTCTGAGGAGAGCTGTCAGACGTAGTGAGCCACACACACCCCTCCATTCCACCTGACACCGTGTAACTGTGAGAAACACGAGAACAAAAACAAAATAGAAAACATCAGGAACAGAAAGACTTGGGCCAATATTTTACATAAGTAGGTCACAGTGACTCAGTGGGAAAATACATGCTACTCAGGACAAGAAGCTATGGCACTCAACTGAAGCATGATTGCAAATTCTACTAATGCAAATTTATATCAATTCATTAGTATTTATCCTGAATGTATTTTCTGTTTAACATTTATTTTGGTCTTTTGAGCAGTACGTTCAAAGAATACAGACTGTACTTAAAATAATATACACTTCTGCTTAAAGTGGTATTAAGCAGAATTATTGTCCATTCATTCTATTTTTTAAAATTTTCTCATATGTCAGTGTATATTGCAATATATTAAAAAGCACAGAATAATAAATTCAACTACTATTAGCATAGTAGTTTGATACCACTATCAACATTGCATAAAAGTATAAATATTATACTTTTATGCAAACAGAAGCACATTAGGTTTACCTATACCAGCAAAATCACAAATCTTGATAATGTACTGTGACTTTACAATGACCACAATATCACTGGGCAATAAGAATTTTTCAGTTCCATTATGATCTCATGAAATCCCCAATATGTACGTGGCCCATTAGTGACAGAAGAATTGCAAAGCAACACATAATCATACACATCTTCCATGTTCCTAAGCCTCAAAAAGAGGTTGACCTCCCCATGGTCCTTACGTTCCTGTCTTTAGCTCTCTGGAAACATGCATATATTTGCAAGCACACACATGCACACGCACACACATGCACACGCACACACATATGCACACTTATTTTTAAGTGTGATTCTGCCTGTTAGCTTTACATTGCTGTGACAAAATACCTGAGGGGGAAGAAGACACTTTGGGGAGAAAGAGATGATGCAGGATCAGTTTTCAGAGCTTCTGGTCCATAATTAGCTACTTGTTCTGCGTTCAGCCCTGTGATGAAGCAAACATCCCGGTGGAAGGTTAATGGGGGAAGAAAGCTGCAAACCACGACAGTCAGGCACACAGAAAGAGAAAGACAGAGCACATGAGGGGCTGGGGACACAGTGGCCCCCTTCGGAGTCCCCACCCCAGGGGCACCGTTCATCCAATGAAGCAGCATCTTCCAGTGAAGCCACTGGGCCTCCAATTCAACAGGGTGGTCATACAGAGGTCAGGTTAACACCCTCGTGACTCAGTTTCCTTCCGAAAACCCCACCTCTGAGCACATGAGCTTTTGCGGGGACATTGCTTTTATTCAAACCATAATTTTGTGCCTCTGAGCCCCAAGGGTATTTATGCAAAATATCATCTGTCTCATTATGCAAAACGGATGGAGCCCATCTGGGAGAGGCACCACCGTCTCCGCAGTCCCAGCATTTCTTTAGGATTCAAGTCCAAAGTCCCCTCTGGGACGCAAGGCAAACTCTGCAGTGTAAGTTCATAAAATAAAAAAAGCAAGCTGCACACCATCGAGGTGAAACAGCACAGGTATGTCTTCTAGTCTAGGAGAGGAAGAGGGCCAAAAAAAGAAGGAAAGGAAGAAGGCACACACTGAGCCTCCCAGCTTCACCTGGGTCACCTGGGTCACACAGAGGCCACACAACGTGAGCCTCACAAGGCTTGGACAGCCGAGTCCCTGTGGGCTTGCTGGCTGCAGTCCGCACGGCCTGTCTCAAAGGCTGGCTCCGTTCGCCTCTTGCAGCTTCCCTTAGAAAACTTGCCATACTTCTAGTACGGCTGTCACTGTGGTCTCCACGGCAGCCTTGGCTTCACTCTCATACTGTCACGCCTCGCCCTTTCCAAGGCTTCCTGCAGGGACGCTGACTCTACCACAAACTACCTGGCCCCCCAGGCCTTGCTTTCAAGCCTCAGTGGAAGCTCCGATGTCCTTACATCGCTTGCATTCTGCCCCATCATGCAGAAGATCCAAGAACCATCGACTTGGCTTGTTCAGCAACTGTGCCTTCTTTGGCTGCTGTTTCTCATGGATAACTTTTCAGGCCAAATGACAAAATTTTCAAGTCTTTTACTGTGGTTTTTGCTCATGATTTTCATGGTAAATTCTGACTCAAAGTACTCACTAGTATCTATGGCACAGCCTGCATGCTATGTTGCCTTGAAATTTCTTCCACCAGCCTTGCACAAAGTGTTCTGGCATCGTCAAAATGTAAACGAGTTCTTCACCAGAGCATTGCATAAATAATCCTAGTCCGATTCCCAAGACAGCCCTCATTTTCTTATGCAGTATCAGCAGTCTTTACTTAATTCCTCCCAGCACTCTAGTCTTGAAAGCTACCACCAGAATCGACACTGTTTTAAAAGTTCTAAGCCTTTTCTTGCCTGCATCTCCAAACCTTTCCAAAGTCCTATTGCAAACAAGTGCTGTCATCCTGTGAACCATGTAGTTTAGGAATGGTCATAAAAATAACCCTGCACTGGGTCCAGGATTCGGGGTTAGTTTTGTATTTCTGTGACAAAATTCTCGAGGCAAACAACTTAAGGTAAACAAAATTTATTCTTATTTCAGACATGTTAATTCACAATCAGATGCCTGCATTGCTTTTAAACCCATGGTGAGGCAGCAACATCATGATAGAAAGACACAGAGGAGCAGAGAAAGAGAAGGTGTGCACCTCATGGCAGCCAGGAAGGAAAGAGAGACAGAGACAGAGAAACAAGCAGAGACAGAGACAGCAAAACAGGCAGAGACAGAGACAGAGACAGAGAGAGACACAGACACAGACACAATGAGAGACACAGTGGGAGACAAAGGGAGAGAGAGAGAAGAGGAAGGAGAAGGAGGAGGAGTAGAAGAGAAAAAGAAAGAATAAGAGAAGGAGGAGGAGGAAAAGATAAAGAGGAAGAGAAGAAGGAGGAGAAGAGAAGAGAAGGGAGGGGAATAAGGAAGGGAAGGGAAGGGAAGAGAAGCGAAGGGAAGGAAAAGGAAGGGGAGGAGAAAGGCAAGAAGCCAGGAACAAAGTGTGGCCTGCAAAGCCACACCCCAGGGACCCACTGCATCCAATTAAAGCCCATGGAACTGTGAATTTATCAATGGAGTGATGCAATGATGACCTAACCCCTTCCCGGTCTGGTAACTTTCTAAATTCTCCAGCTATAAACACATGAGCCTTTGCAGGGACGTTTCTATTTACAGCCATAAGCCCAGTGTAGTCTAGGTGTTAATTTACACAGGACAATCATCTAGGGATCAGTCAGTGTAGAGTCATGCTTAAGGAAAGTGAAAGCTGAGAGATGCCACTCTTCGTGCTGCCATGTCAGAGAAGAGACAATTGACCTGGGAGGCCAAGACAGAGTGGCAAAGAAAACGGCAAGGGCAAAGTGTGTTCTGAAAGATGAGTTGGGGAGGAGCTTCCTGGCAGCCAAGGAGGAGTCGCTGCTTCCCTCGAGGGGTGCGTGATGAGGACCAGGTTACACTGCAGCCTCCGGGTCCCTCTGAGCTCACCGTTGCATTCCGCGCAGCTGGGGGGCTCAGGAGTTTTCCAGGGCTCTGGGCAGCTCAGTCAGTGCCACACCCGCTGTATCAGTGAATTGGACACGAGCAGTTTCATGGAGTCACTAGTCCAGGTTCACCATTACCAAGTTGTGTCATACGGTATTGGCTTTTCAGAAGGGACCACTCTAGAGAAAGTCTTTTAATTCTCAGTAATGACCCATTAGTTTAATGAGGCATAAGGTTCATGGTCTCAGATACCCCTGAAAGAGTGTCATCACGATGAGACCTTCGGTTGATGCTACCACATGTCTGTCTGACACTAAGGGCCCCTTTAGTGCTATTTGATACTCAGAGAAAAATCTCTCTGTGGGTGTCATTCAGATTGACCTAACACAAATCACCTTGCATTTTTTATTCATTCTCTCATGTAAATTGCTCATTTCGATTGCAGTCAAGCAACCCTGGCACATGTAAATTTAAAAGAGAGGCCGATGTAGTATTATCTGAACATACGTCTTTTGTTTTCTTTAGTGTCATATCATTTTCCTTAAGTAACTATTAGGATTAAAGGAGCAAAGAAACGGAAGGTGTGTGCCTTGTGGCAGCCAGGAAGGAGAGAGAGAGACAGAGACAGAGACATTAGGAATTATGAATCAGGGACATCTTGGAAAACAGGAAATTATAATAGAACAACCCTGACAAACCAATTGCAATGTTTTAGGCTACAAGAGAGTATAAAATAAAAGAAAATAATACAAATTTACATGTAAACAAAGCACCAATATTTTTAACAACTAATGAGTAATCTCTGAATAGTGGTAAGAATACAATTTGTTTTAAATTTCTATAGATATTAGCTAAAACATTGCTTTTGGATAGAAACATCGCCACTATTGAGATACTGGCAGTCTGAGGGAAGATAGCAGTGGACTCTATTGTGGAGAATTATTAAATCAATTAATTATTTGCCATGCTTTTGAAGATGCAAGATCTCCACTATTTACCCACATATATTAGGAAGATTCTCAGCTCTGAGCTGTGAATGTGAGTGTCTGTCATGAACCAAAGGACAAAGACACGGGCTCAGTGTAGCCAAATCAGTGCAGAAAAGCATTCATTCACTGCCCAATAAAGACCTCAGTACTGCAAACAAGTTTTAGCCCAATTAAACTGTGGGGCGGGGCCAGATTTATAAAATGTTAGTCTAACATGCCCTGAAGAAGAATCAACCAAAATGCAGTTTTCTAAGCTCCACTCTAAAAATTCTAAACCAGGATTTCCAAAGGAGTAGCACTAAGGATAGGAAATGCATATGTTTAAAGTAGCTTCCCAAGAGACTCTCTGCACACTGATATCTAGGAAATATTGAAACTTAAATAATAATAACAGCAGAACTATTCAGAGAATAAATGAGTGTAGTCTGGAATTTCCTCTTAAACCCTCATCAATCTCTGATCTAATCTGTCACCAGATCAATGCATTGTATCACTTCAAGGACATTGATACCTGTTTTGTTTTGTTTAGTTTTCAACTTTAACAGCATGCTGAGTTTGGATTCTTCTGAACTCTAAGTGACTAAGCTTGCACCTGCTAATTCCGTATTGACTAGTGCTAAGCACCTATTGAGCTCTGGAAATGTGGCTAATAGGATAGCAAAATAGGATTCCTGATTTTATTTCACTTTTACTGATTTATTTATGATTTTATAAGTCATTGTATCCTACACATATTGGAAAACTAAGTGATCATGAATCAATTTGAAATTAAGAATCTATTTTTTCAAGTGTTAATTTGATGTAATCTTAAAATAAATCAAACATCTTTCATGAAAATTCAGTGTTCACATGTTTTTAAGTTAAAAAATATGCATCCCATCTCAAAAGTAATATGTAAAAGGGCATGTGAAATATTTTAATGATTTTATATACCTCTCTGCTATAATGTGAGAGACAGAGAGTAGAGCAAAAAAGACACACGGAGACAGAAAGAATGAGAGAGAGAGAGAGAATGAGAGAGAGAGAGAGAGGAGAGAGAGAGAGAGAACATGAGAGGAAATTAAGCTAAATTATTACCCTGAGATTGAGTCCCGTTCTATTTCTGCTGGAGAACTTGCACCATCCTGCCATGAAAGAAGGAGGCAGATACCGTGAGCTTTGGCAGAAACACACTTACCATTTAGAGAAAGCGATGAATTTTCATAAAAGCCTAGAGATACGAGATACCCAAAAGAAAAGTCGACCGATGACCTGGGTCTGTTAGACAAGAAAATTGAAACTAGATTTTTCCTAATTCATGTTTTAGCATAGAAGTGATGCAAACAGAAGTATCAATAAGAGATATTTTTTTGTTATCTATCCTTTAAGAATTTTTGCTCCTTACACAGGATATACTTTTTTGCTCATTGTTTGACAACCAGGAAATTTAAACAAGGAATTAAGAAAAGGAAGGAAGGAAGGAATCAAGAAGAGGAAGGAAGGAAGGAATCAAGAAGAGGAAGGAAAGAAGGAAGGAAAGAAGGAAGGAAGGAAAGAAGGAAGGCATTCTTCCCAGAATGTGGTGCATGGAGTGTGCTGGTAGTTCAAGGTCAGAGTTAACACAGTCTTTGCAAATTCTGCTCAAACAGTATCTTCCCAATTGCTCTTCAACTTTGCTCAACAGGTATTTAGCAAAGTTAGATAGAAGGAGACATAAGTAGAAGACAGAAGAGCGTCAATGAAAGAAAACACCCAGTAAATCAAGGTCAGTGTGTGATGAAATAAAGAGTTTCTCCTCTTAGCCTACAAACTCTACCCTACTCACTTCTTTTATCCTCCTCCTGACCAGTCCAGTTCTATCGCTCTTAGAGTCAAACAAGGCCATAGTCTCGTCTAAGAGGCACGAAGCCTGGGTGACCAAGGCAGGATGTCAGGGCCTGAGGAGAAAGGAAGGGAGACAGGAGTGAGGCTGGGAGTCCAGCAAGGCATGGAGAGAGGTGCACGGAGGGAGTCAAGGCTGGGGTCCCTGTGGGGTGGTGTAGACAGCCCAGGGCAGGGCGCCAGTGCCTTGTCTAGGTTACAAAATTCCTGTCTGCGACATTGACAGAACAGAATTATGAGCCATGGTTATGCACAAGTGGGCAGCTGGGAGTGAGCACAGACTGAAGGGGAAACATCAGAAGAAGAAGATGAATACACAGCAAAGGGAGCCCTCTGACTCCGGGGATGTTAGCTGCGCAGATATAACAGAAGCTGGGGTCAGAGAGTGCGGTTGTGTAGCAAGCCGGAGAGAAGAGGTCAAAAGGAGCATGGTGTGCAAACCTAGAAGTCATTCATGGAAACCCCAGTGCACCTCTGCTCTACCTACCAAATTTGGCTTCTACGATGCCCTTCTTGTCTTCAACAAACTAGGGATCCTTACAGACATAACAAAGGACATGGTGATCAAATTTGAAGCTGGGACTGATACTTAGAGCAAAAGGATTCAAAGAATGATATGCAAAGGTCGCTGAAGCTGATATGTCAAATGACAATTTAAACACTAGTAAATAGGATTAAAGTGTTAAAGCAGAACACCGGATTAATAAAGGTAGATATCTGAATAAATTTAGAGGTAGCGTTTTGAAACTCCCACCTCACTGAATGCTTATTGACAAAGGACGAAAGAAGGCCCAGGGGACATAGCTCAGCACCACGCAAGCAGGCGGCCTGGGTCTATGTCCAGCTTCACAAAAAGGCACATCGAAAAAGAAGAATGAAGAAGACGGCTGGGGGTGTTTGCAAAGGCATGATAACGCGTCTCTGTGAGAACACGAACAGTCGTAGGCTGGAAACTCAGGTTTATGACCCGTGAATGCCATATCCTCCCCTATCCTTCTGCACATCTCTGTGACTAACACTTCGGCGAAATTTTTCAGCTGTCTACATGTTAGTCCATCTTCCCAACAATACCAAGAGCTTAAAAGACAAGATCTTTTCTACTATACAGAGCACAAGCTTGCTGTATAGTCATGTATCTGTCTTACAGAAAGTGACTTTGCAGCTTTATAGTAAAATCACCATTTTGTGACAAAATAAGGCACCTTCAACATACAGTTTAGAAGAATGATTGTTTCTGGCCTTTAGTCTCTATGTGAGATTGAACTGAGCATTAAACAGAAAACAGGATTATATTTGGGGGTTTTCAATGTTCACAACTTTGTTTTCGCCTCTCTGTGCATAATTTAAATGTTTGGCTCTTTTTAACTAAGTTTATGTTTGTTGGTCTCGAGGAAAAATAATATTTACAAAAATGACAAAAGCATTTAAGGACTGTGAGTAGTTTCCCAGAATTTAAACACAAAAAGTACTACACAAGTAGACAAGGCTTCTTGATAAGTGAGTGGCTATCAAGACAGACTTTATATCTCTCAAGGTAAGAAATAATATGTTGTCACTTTTAAAATTTCCCTTCTCTGGGTTGATCTTTCATTATCTCTAAGCTTGACAATGTTTCCGAATCTATAGCCCTGATGCTTTTTTTTTTTAACATAAAGTCAAATATTTTAAATCTACCAGCTAAATAACAGAGTTCCTGTCTGCTAACCCTATAGTGCAAGAAAATTAGCTTGTGAGGTCAAGTAATCTTTTCTCAGCTGACCTGTCCACAGACAGGTTGCCCAGTGGTCAGCTTTCTGCTCCTGGTACATTAGCTGTAACAGGATAAGCCAATGATTTTTTCAGTCTCGCAGGGGAATCCGAGGGCAGGGCTCAATCAAAGAAAAGGAATCAAACTCAAAGAACATTATAAAAGGAAGGACACATTGCAGGAACCTGGCCTTGCACAACTGTGACAGAAATAGGGTTAGCAACAAAGGGTTGAAGAATTTCACTGAAGAAGAATAATTCATAGCATTAAATAAAACTATACTATGAAAATGCAAATCTGCTCCCAGCAAAGAACTACAATGGATGTTATGGGGCTGTTATTTCCTGCTTGAAAGTTCTCTGTCAGCAGTGTATTTCCTTCAGTTTGTAGCTGGTGCTCACTGCTTTACAGACAACATTCACTGACTTTAATGATCTGGTGTGACATCTCTTACGTGGTGTGCTTTGAGCAGTTTAAAAAGTATGAATGAGTTTCATAAAATAATACTTATCTAACTCTACCTGCTTGGAATCATTACATTTAAGTAACATTTTCACTATAACTTGCATTATTGTGGGCATTCATCCCTGGAATTTTTCATATACCTAATGTTACTGTAAGGGTTTGTTTGCTTGTTAAATAGGTAAGGAGTAGATATGCTATGTGAATATTTTGAGACAATCCACAGAAAGTTTTCTGATATGTCTCCCAGAGATTAACACACTCAGCCCTGGCTTGAAGGCTAAACATCAGCACCAAAGAATACAGAACATAAACTGGGTTGTTACTTTATTTTCAAAACAAGAGTTCCCTGGAGATAAATTCTCTACGATCTATGGGAAAGAGACACAATAGAGGAAGAGAGTCTAACTCTAAGTATTTATGAGTGACTATAAAAGCTTTCCAAAACAAAAAGCACAGAACACCAAGAAAGAAAAACAAAACCCACTGAATTTTACTGCCATTTACAAAGTTCTGGAGGAAGAAAGAAGGTTGAGATCTCTAAATCCTCCTCTTGGGGTTAGTTGTCCTCGCCGCTGCTCGACTCACCAAGTCCGGGTGGGATTAAAGGGTTGCTTGAGGACAGTTTTTGGGGAAGACTTCGCTCCTGTAAGTCGCACTCCACACAGAACAGGCTGCTCTGGACTAGGAGTCAGCCTTAGTTTCTGGTGGCGTCATCTTTCCTACGAGTGAGTTAGCTTTCCTCCCAAATCCCTCGTTGGTCCCATTCCAGTGGCTTTGCCACCCAAAACTTTCCATGATCTGACTTCGATCCCAACCTTTCTCCTCCTTTCCAGAGGATTTATTAGACCAGTCAGTAACTGCATCGCCTCAGTGGCATCTCATTGTCCCTTGCTGTCAGTGACCAACATCTTCCCAGATGCCTACAGATGGCTAATAAAGTAGCAACCCAACACCCCATACACACTGAGACAGACAATATTCCACAATATCAGTCTCAGTGTGCAGGTGTCTTCTGAATTGTTTTTAATCAGATTCCAAAATGTCTGTTGCCACACAAAGCCATGAAAAGATGCTAAATATGAGAAGGTAGAAGGTACAAATAAAGAGGCAAGACAGCTTTACCTCTTTATGTTGAAACGATCTCATTTCAAAATTTTAAAATAACCTAGTAACATTACCAAAGACTACTTAGAAAACGCCTCATGAAAGTGAAGTACATCTTTAATTTTATCAGTGTTCCAGAAAATCTGCCTCCGACTAAGTCCTACAACTAGCTGAATTCCTAACACACAATAGGTCCACAAAAATTAGCTGTTAAATGAATGGATTAATATATTAAAATGAAGAATGAATCAATAATAAGTTATCAGACTCAGTGCTATAAAAGTCCATATAACACATATTCCTCTCGAGGTGAGAGACCCCTCCGGTTCTTCTGTGTTTCCCATGACCACGTACTGATGAACTACAGGTCACGTGTCCTCCTTGCATGGGGAGCGTCCCTCAGGGCATGCACAGTCCCTGAGTGTGCAAGCTGTGAAACCTGGAGAGATCCCAGCTCTACAGTCCTGATCATGACAGTCATCCACCTCTCCACCTACAGCCCCTCATCTCAGGCACCCCAAACTCTGCTGGGAATCTTGACCCTCAGTGACAAATCTCTCTTTTCCAACAGGCTGGTGATTTATTTCAAAGTGGCAAAGACCCAATTTAAGTGTACTGCATAGTTGTCCAAAAACACAAGTGCAGTCTTCACCTTGCCCCTCCCATCTCCTAGCAAAGGGTTGACTTCACTCACTAGAAGGATGAGGGAAGGAAGCTAAGGGCCCTGCAGTTTTCAGAAATAGACTGTATCCCCCAAGTATCCACCAATCAAATAGAGGTGGGTATCGCAGAGTAACTCGAAGCAGTAGTTGAGTACAGAGAAGAAAAACTCTACCCATTATTGGAATCAGAGACCTTGGTGGCTGAAAGAGTAACTCTAAGTTTAGGACTCTCTAAATTAGTGGTAGGAAAGAGAGGAAGAGAAGGTCACAGGCAGACATCAAGGTTTTAAATGCCAAGCTGCCAAACTTCAACTACTTGTGGCAGTGAGCAGCCACAACCCGCTCCTGAACAGAGACGTGACCTAAACGTGTCTGTGATGCAGGAAAGTTGATTCAGAGTGTGTGAGAGGAGCAGGGAAAGGAGGGGTGGGGTTGGGGAGAGAGACAGAGAAAAAGAGAGGAGAGAGACAGAGAGAAAGAGAGTGAGGGGAGAGAGAGAATGAGAGAAGGGAGAGAGGGAGGAAAGAGGCAGAAAGAGAGAGGGGAGCGAGATACAGAGAGATAGAGGAGAGAGACAGAGAACGAGAGAGAGGAGGGGAGAGAGAGACAGAGAGAGAGGAGAGAGACAGAGAGAAAGAGAGTGAGGGGAGAGAGAGAGAAATAGAGACAGAGAGGGGCGAGAAACAGACAGAGAGAGAGGAGACAGGGAGTGAAAGAGATACAAAGAGAGAGACAGAGGGAGAAAGAGAGACTATATGAGTTCAAGTCCAAGCTCGAACAAACCGGAAGGCAACAGCAAAGGAGCTAGGAGTGGAGTTTGGTTCATTCAGCACTCATAAGTAAAATAATAACCAATAATTTTTCTTCAAATAAATGTAGATCATCACACATGAATTTCAATAAAATATACAACTTTAAAAGAAGGTAATAACTGATTTTATTTAGTCAATGGTCATTGAAACACTTGTTAAAGTATAATAAAGTTTGTCTACTGACAATGTGCTTTGAAAACACAGTATTTTCCTGGGAAAATTATTTTTCTCTTTTGAAAAGAGAAAAAAAAGACAGTCAGTAAACACTCAGGCCTTTTGCCAAAAGAAGATTATGCCTAGAATGGACAAATTCCCAGCATGAGAAGTTATTTTTTCCTTCATCTCTGTTGCATAATCCTGCCTTATTCTAAGACTGGGGAGTCGAAAAATTGTTCTTGGACATTTAGATAAAGTCGTCGAGTCTACCTTCCCCCATAAAGAATTGTGCATGTGATTGTGCATATTGGCAGTGCAAATTAGCACACATCCTGAACTTCCTCATAATGCCTAAAGTCTGAACATAGTTATCTAAAGTGTGGGGATAATACTTCTCAATTTGGAAGCGTGCCTTACGTTGTCATGTGCTCACTGATTCAAGGCCTTATGTCACTTAGCACCTGAGAAGCCCCCTGGGCTTATATGACTGTCCTCACCGTACGTGCAGAAATTGCATCGCAGAAAGAATGAAATTTTCACCAAAATGATAAGACTGTTAAATGAGGCAGAAATTAGCATTTGTTTCGGATAGGTTTTATAATGTGAATAATCTTTAAGAACAGAATAAAAAGTCAGTATTTACTGGTAATATTCCAAGACGCAACTTTAAATGTTACCATACAGAGAAGAACCTTAGCAGTGACCTGCTAAAGGAGAGATGAGATCTCCTGGTGTCAGGGTGATCTCCACTGATGTTTGCAGACAGGGTTGGATGTGCTATACCTAGAGGAGTCTGTGAACTGTTTTCCCCAGTGTCATGCAGGTCTATGCCATTGTCTCCACGCTGAGCTCCTACAGGTGCCTCCTGGATTGCCTCTCACTCTGCACTGAGATCTCTGCTCTCACTTCCCCTAGAGCCAGAAGGCTCCAGGTGTGTAAGTTAAATCACGTGTTGTCGCAGGCTCGAAAAGCCAGCTCAGCGTCTTCTGACACTGTCCTGCCTCCTGGGTCCCGCTCTGGTTTCATCCCTGTCATTCTGTGTGTGGCAGCCACAAAAGCCCTTCAGAGATTTCCCTGAACCCAGGGAAAGGTGACACCTGCCTCAGGCCATTTGCTCTGCCTAGACTAATTTCTCTATGACTTGTGGCATTTTTTTCTTGGAGATCCCTTCCGATAAGTCTTTTCTGATTGTTTTATTGGGGGGAAGAAAGAATCCTTGAGCTTTTCTGTTTCTCCTTTCTGCTTCGATTAACGTTACAATTGAGGGTAAGATACATAATATGCACTTCATAAATCTGTAGAAATAAATGAGCAGGTAAATAGGAAAACAAGGAAATCTCACCTCACTTTCCTGCAATGAGTTTACAGGCATTCCAACCGTGTAAAAGACCGCAGAGTTACTTTGACCCGTTTGTCACTGTGATCAGCCAGGTGGGTGAATTCTAGAGTTCTAGACAAACCAAGAGCTTTAGTTTTTCTAAAGTATTTTAATGGTTTCATATTTCCCATATTGTTTGATCCATCTGAAAGTATTTTCACCATTATTGAATTGTAATTGATAAATGAAGAACCATATGTATTTAAAGTGTACAGCATGAAGTTTTGACATAGGTATAATTTGTGAAGTAATTACCACAAATACGATATAAAATATAAGTCATCCTGATAAAGATGATCATATATATACATATATATATATATATATATATATATACACACACACACACACATATTCACAGTCAAACACATAAGGAGTGATCTAAATGTATGGAGAATATTTAAATTTTTTAGAATGTATTATAAGAAATTATATATTGGTATTAATCTCCCTCAGAATACTCCTCCACATGTTAAAAACACTTGTTTCATTAACCCTGACGTTTTCCAGCAGTGCTGGAGGTCAACTTTCATGTTTTTACAAAGTGAGTTCAAGAAAAAAAAAAAACAGTGCATGGTGCTGCTGACAGCCTCCAACGGATGAAAACAGCAGAGTATCCTCCCTCACGTCACGCATCTGACCTGGCTGTGTGACTTCCGGTTCCTCTCCAAAGTCAGAATGACCAGGAAGGGCCCACATCTTAACTTACTCAGGACATCAAGGCAGCCACTACACTGCATCTAAAGATATTCATGAAAGACGAGTCCCAGAACTGCTTACAAAAGTGCTGAGCATAATGAAATATTTGTTCATAGTAACAGGGAATATTTTGAGAGGGATTAATAGTGCATGTCTTTTACTACAATCTCTTCTTTAAAAGATATAAATAGTCACCCTGTTATCTGATCATTTGCTGAAAACAGTTTGATGATATTTGCATGTATATATATATGAGATACATAGCCCATATATATATGTATAGGTGAAAATAGCACAGTCTGCATATTTTTTCGACTCTCGGGAGGAAGACTCTTTCCTCTCTTCTCCATGAGGTAACTATACCCTGGAAGGCTGTAGGAGTCCTATGGACAAAGGCACCTGAAACAAATGCACAGCAAAACCTGGTGGCTGAACATCCCTGAAGCTGGTCGCCCCACCCTGCCCTGCCTGCCAGTTACATGTTCAACATTCAGGCGCTGTAGCCACTGGGATTTTTATTACTTCTCAGCAAAACTGGCCTGTCCACAGCATACGGTTGGCTAGTGAATATAGTGGTTCATCGTAACTACTTCCATGGTCATTTTGTAAACAATAAAAATGATTAATCTGGATTAACATCAAGGTTATAACCTTTGAAAGTGCTTATGGGTAGGGAGATTAGATCAGTAGTACGATTTTTAGTAAAGACGTTTATATAGGTTTCTTTTGTTTTGTTTTCTTGAACAGACTGTTATCCGGTTTCACAGAAACTTAGTTCTCAAAGATTTTACTAACTTTGAAGTGTGATCAACCTCAGACAACAAACTAATCTTTAGTTTTTGAGAAATAATAATGATAGCCCCAAGGAAACCTAAAAATATTCTGCCGATTAAAAGCAACGACATAAATCACAATAGAGAGCAAAGCTGGGAAACTTTCACTTCAGAGCAGTGCAGAAGGCAGAGTTAACAGAGGCAACAGCAGGAAAGATTTGGAGCAGGAACAAACAATTGCACTGGTACAGATTGGAAGTGGACATCCGTAGTCTGTACTTTTTATGATGGGGTCTAGGTGGCTACAGACTCTCTGACAGGTACTCAGAGGAGAAATGGTGAGCATTTCTTGCTCCTTGCTAAAACACTCACTGCGACAAGAAATAACAACCATCATAAAAAGTGCAGTAGTCCACTGGGAAAGCCTCCTGCTGGAGTGAACCCCCAGATTGTGAACCGTGCTGAATCTCTCTGTGGGGAACGCGGGAGCTGCTCCTGCGACACTGGCCCACAGGGAGCAGCAAGCAATGAGCTGTCGAACGCTCACGGATTCTTCTTTTCTTTGTGGAGATGGAAAAATGTTTCGTTGGTACCTATGTAAGGATCACATTCATCCTGGGATTTGCCCCTGCACGTGACATTCTTTGCTTCTTTTTTGTTCCATTCCCCTCCTCTCCCTCCAGCCACTCTTTTCCTCTTTTGTTACAAAAGCTTTGTTTCCCTTTTTACCTTTTTGCTCTTTCCCTTCTCTCCTTTCTCCCTTCCCCTCCATTGCTCCTCTTCTCTTTTGAACATTTTATTTCCATTTTCCAATGTTTGTTGCACATTTTTGAATTTTGGTATCTCACACTGAAGAAACAATGAGGTATTTAATCAGGTGTGTCCAACTTATTTTATTTAAAAGCATGGTCTCAAGACGCACCCATTTAAGTGGAAATATCTCAAGTTTTTCCTTCTTTATAGCTGAGTAGTACTCCACTGTATAAAAAGAACACATCTTTTTTTTTTCACCATTCCTCAGTTGATAGCATTTGGGCTGCTTCCAAGACTTAGCCATTACAAACTATGTTGCTATAAACATTAGTGTGCATATATCACTGTGGTATGATGTTTCTAATTATTTTGGGAAGATACCAAGAAGGAATAATTGGGTCAAATGGACCCTTTAGTTTTAGTTTGAGAAACAACATAGTACTGGTTAAAAAAAAAACAGACATTAGGATCCATGAGCAGAATGGAAGATGCAAAATAAATCCAACCCAATCCCACTTAGTCACCTAATCTTTGACAAAGGTGTCAAACAGCTTCACTAGAAGAAAGACAGCCTCTTTAGTAAATGGTGCTGGAAAAGACTGTGTTTCTACAGGCCAAAGGCCAAAACTGGACCCTTGTTTTTCACCATGCATTAAATTAAATCAAAATGATCAAATATTTAAATATTAAAACAGAAACACTAAATCTGCTATAAAAGAATAGGTACAACTCTTGAAGATGTAAGTGTAGGCAAAGACTTAAGAAAAAACCGGTATCACGTGGAAATATTACAAAGAATCAGTAACTGGAATCTCATCTTATTAGAAAGTTTTTGTGCAGCAGAAGATATCATTAAGAGTGAAGAGACAAACTATTGTGCAGAGAGAAGTTTTGCCATATGTTCCTCAGACAAAAGACTAGTATCTAGACTATATAAAGAACTGAAAAAAATTAGACTCCCCAAAATTTAAAGACCCAATCCAAAAATGGGCATCTGAGATGAATACACACTTCTCAGATAAAGAAATACATAGAGCAACTACATAATGTTGCACATTACTAGTCATTCAGAACATGAAAATTAAAACAATGTTCAGACTCCATCTCACCCCAGAAAGAATGGCTACCATCAAGAAATCACCCAATAACAAATGCTGGAGAGGCTGTGGGGATAAAAAAGCCCTTCTACACTGTGGGCGTGAGTGTAGACTGCTGCAGCCACTATGGAAACAGTGTGGAGATTCTTCAAAAACCATTCATTCATGTACAAACTGGGATTACTTTGCTTCTTTCATTCATGTACAAACTGGGATTACTTTGCAATCTCTAAAAATGTGCACAGGTTCAATATTCTAAGAAAGAAATTATTCCTGCTCAAGGCACCTTGGAAACAGAACAAATAAAACATTCCCTTCCATTCTCCAAATTCAGTCTACCCATGGGCTTTGTAGAACCTTCAAGGTTGCCTCAAATCCCTCCACCCTTCACTGTCTTGATGGCATTTTCTTCTCCAGCCACTCCATGTCAGGACAGCTTGTGTTTCCTAACAATTGTTCCTTTGATTTCCATTGAAAATTGCTCAAAGTGAAATACTTACAAAGGAAACATAAATCTCTTTTGACAATATTAGTGGCTTCTCCTGCGTAGGGTAACTGTGACGTGTGATTATGACAGAAGTTTTCATTCCCACAAGGTAAATCAGACTGAGAAAAACAAACACTTGCATTCAGACAGAGGTTGCTAATGTGTGCTTTCTCCAGCTGCCGTAATCACTGCCTTCAGCTAAGTGATACATCTGTCTTAATCTTCTCTTTGTGCTTTCTGTGGCAAAGTAATCTAGTTCTGGTAAGCAAAATGGTGATCATATTCTTAAGAGTGACTAGAAGACCATGTCCTGATGAACACTTTGTTTACCTTTCTTTGTATTGTTAGTAGGAAGCAGATGCTAGAGGTACAGCTCCTGTCACCCCCTAGCTTTTTCCCTACTGCCTGAGTAAATCTGGACGGTAACTCAACCTTCCTCAGCAAGCTTTGCTCTGAGGAGACATTAAATGCCCTACTCTTCTAAAAGACAATACATTAAACGCTCAAACGTTAGCACTTCTCCCTGCTTCTCAATAGATTAATGATATGTTCATATATGAAATACACAAAGCACAATGGAAACAGACTATGAGTGTAGAAATCTTAAAAAAAAATTGTTGCATTGCCCACAATTCCCTAAAAACACTCCGCATTTCTTGGAGCACACTTACCCCACTGTTCTTGCCACATTTTGAAGCAGTTCTGGAAATTATCTTTCATGAGTATCTTCTTTGCCTTTGTCCTGGCTGCCTTGATGTGCTAAAGTGTTGAAAAGCATTTACTTTTCATGCTCACTTTGACTTTGAGGAAGAGACAGAAGTCACCTAGTGTCAGATCTGGGGACCAAGGTGGATAAGGACATATATCATGTGTTACAAAACTGCTTTTCCTCTGGGAGACCCTTGGGAACCACATCCACTGATTTTTTTTTTTAATCCAACTTTGTAAAGATACTCAGGAAAGAGGACTTTCAGAAACTCTTCAAAAAGTGGAAGTAATAATGGGGTAAAAGTGGGAATAACAAGTGGATAAAACAATGTGATAACAAGAGGGGCAGTATTTTGAGCAGAATTAAGGACACTGTGCCTTTTGCTGTGTTTTTTTAAGAGCCGGAAGAATTTATTGAGTGAAACAACCCTGCTTCTCAAAGGTGTTATATTGAACAATCGCTGGGTGAGGCAGGCTTAAGTTGGTACAGAACTATGATCAATGAATAACATTATAAATATAGTGGCTTAGGTAATATTGATCCAATGGAAAATCATAGGATGGGTGTGAGGTGGGAAAAAAATTACGATCAACCAATAATATACAAGTATAGCCACTAGGGTAATGATGATTAAATGGGGATCAAATGGCGACACAAGTCATGTAGGATGGGCAGACAAGAACTTTCCAGGAAGGGGTGCATTAAGGGGGTTTGGTCCGTCCCCAAGGTGATTGACGTTTACCTAAAACACCAAGCACTGTTGTTCATGCCTAGGGGAAGTTCTTTCTGTGTGTGTGAGTAGTTCTTTTTCTTGAATTTGCTTTCAACCACAGTTGTCTTCTGCATTGACCTCTCCAGGCCCAGACCCATTTAACTGCCTAGAATATTTCTACCTATTTAGCTATCTATGATATTCCTTCCTCTGAAGAAGTACCTCTAACGGACATGGGGGGCAAGAGACAAAGATGCACCTGACTACTTCCAGCTGAAATTGGTCATAGCCGTGATTGGCAGTCAGAGATACTCCACAGAGGTTCTAACAGCCCTCAATAGGCACCAGGCATTCTTGTCTTACTTAAATGTACAACTCTACATTGCACATTGTACAACAGAAACAATTAAGAAATGTACAGAATTTACAATGTACAAAAATGTACAACAGAAACAATTAAGTATGCATGGGACAAAAATGAAACCAACAGGATAAGTATGAATATGGCCAACAAAGTTTTCCACCAGGAGTAGCTGGTAATAGCTTTCCATAGAGATGATAAGGAGAAGGCCCAGGGAATTTAGATTCTGACATATCGTTACCCTGTCATCTAATATCTTGAAAAGCTGTTGAGATTTTAGCAGTTGGATCAGGAATGTAGACACAACAATCAGCATTTTAATTGCACAAGTAACCTCTTGTGCTATTCTTACAATCTCTGGTGCCATCTGATTTTGAAGGAAAACTTGCCTCATTAATTTTACTTCATTCAAGATAGAGAGAGCTGTCATGGTACCATTTAAGGCCTTCTGAGTATAGCTAGTTGAGGTCTTGATGTGTTTCATGATATCCTCTAACCCTAGGAAAGGGATAAAAATAGAAGCCAAATGATCACCCTAATGAAACACACTTCTGGACCATTGATGCCATAGGCAGGGTAAGTTTGCAGGTTCATCAATGCTTCTAACACTTGTGCCTTGTAATGATGCAAGTCCCAGCATGCATCTTTTATCCACACAGAGGGTGTCCAGGGACACAAACTGGTTCCACAGGACCAATGTGTGCCATTGAGGGCTTCCCGACTAATTCTGGGGGCAATTAAACCAGTTTGTTCCAAGCCAATCTTAGCCTGTAAAGTTATCCTGTGTATACACTGTTCAGTGGTGGAGAAGTTCATCCCAAGTGTTTAGTAGAGTTAGGCCAATGAGAATAGGAGTGGTATTTCTGTTTCCAGCGTAAGGGTACATTTCTACTAAGACATCCTGTGGGAGAGTTAGCCGTAGAAAATCATCCCATAGCTTAAAATAGCCATCTTGATAGCTCTGTTTTTTGGCCCTCGGAGTAGGATGCTTATTTTTATTTAATAGGGGTCTTATTAGATCCCTTAAAGAGGCTCCAGCGGCATTGTTAGAAAAAATTCTATTATGTACAGGATCATTAAGAATATAGTTTATAGGACACTTAGTTACCTTGTAGTGACAGGCTAAACTCTGAAGCATGGAACTCTTTCATAACTCATCAATATAGTCTTGCAGTTTATTCTAATCATCTCCTTGGAGTGAGGATACTCACCTAGGCAGTCCAGACATACTGGACAAGGCCAACTATCCAGTGACATGTTCGTTGTAATGACTCTGCATATTCTCATGCCCAATTTAGAAAGAAATTGTGCTCTCCCTGAAGTGGTAAAGTGGTTAGGAAAAGGGCTAAGAGTAATACCTTGGATTATGTTATCGCAAGACTGTTTGTTCTTGAAAAGGATCTTAAGTCTTGTATGGGTTCACAAGAGTATTTCTGATGGTGGTTGCTCACTCTCAACAACAATCTGGTTTCCAGGACTTTGGTCAGGGGTGGTGGATCCAGGAAGCCAGGCCAGCTTCCTTGACAGCTGGTGGAGTTCACAGGATCATGATGTATGGTCTTTCCCAAGTTGGTTCAAAGGACATGAGAGGAGAGAATTTACCAGTATTAAGTTTCTGGGGTGGAATATGGAATTTCTTTTTTTTTTTTAGTTGAGATTCTGTTAGCTATTGAAGAGTCTTTTAGGATTTAACTGGTGAGCGGAAATCTTTTAGTAAGGCATCTATGTGTCTATTGAATAGAAAACCATTAGTGAGAAAAGGGTGTCCTTAAAGCATTTCAAGTGGACTGAGGCCTAGAATTTGAGGTATATTTCTTATTTTGATAAGAGCTAAAATTTTGGTAAGAGACCACTATAGATGAGTCTCCTGAGCCATTTTACAAAGATGTCTCCTTAGGATCCTACTCATATTTTTCTACATTTCCTGATGATTGTGGCCTCCACACACAGCAAAGGTGATGGACAATGCCCAGTGCCAGAGAAGGGCCCTAGTGTGACTGCTGCTCCAAAAGAAAACCATTGTCACTCTGTCACCTCTTAGGTAGTCAGAATCTGGGGGTGACTTTTCATTTTTATGACTTGTAACATTTTTTTTTACAACCCAGTTTGTGAAGGTACCTATCTAGGCTAGTAAGTATTGAACTCTTTTATTCTTTGGTATATGAGTGAACTCAAGGTGCCAGTAAGTGTAGAATGTGTTCTTAAGGAACTGCAACAGTAACTGTAACTCAGTGGCTCTTAGATCCCCTCTTGATGGAGTCATATTTTGTTTTAAATCCCTCTATGATTAGATATAATTATCTCAAAAAAATTGATTATTTATGAGCAACAGATTAACAACAATTAACACATTACTTTTGTGCAATGAAAAAATCTCAAGTTCTTGTACATCAGCAACAATATATATTGTATTTGTAAAACCACTGTAAGCATTATTTTGATTAGTCATCAACCTGGTGTATATATTATAGTGTTTAGACAGTATAAAATATCTCTCTCCAGGTTGGGAGCTGGGCTTTAGCCATAACTATCAGGAATCAGTGAAAGGCCTGGACATGTGGCTCAGTTGCATGGCACCGCCTGGCAGACTCAAGGCCCTCAGTTTGACTTCTGATACCAAAAAAAAACCAAAAAATAAAAAGAAAGAATAAATGGAGAGAAAGTCATCCCAGTTATAGCTTGAGTGAGTTACTTTTGTTGTAGTAATTCCTTTTTATTGAGGTACGATGGCTAGAAGGCCAGGGTTGAAAAGAAGGACAAATAGACATATACCAATGTCCAGAAATAGACCGACTTTTGCCCCTATAGTCATGATTACTCGGGGCTCCTCCATGGAGAAGACAGGGAGAGATGCAAATTCAGCTGCAGGGAGAAGGCAGAGTGCCGCAGGCCCTTTAGTGTTGCAAGACCAGCTGGGAGGAGGAATCTGAAGCCTCAGCCTCAGCATACAGCCTCCCTTCCAGTGGCTGCCTTTGCAGTCTGGGGGTGGGGGCTCTAAAGGCAGTACCACGTAAGGTGGTCTGGTTTTTGACAGCTGTAGCAAATGTGGTTGGTAGTCACTGAAATCTTCTTGGAGTCTCCAAAATCAGACTTAGGGTAACAAAGGCAGCCACTTTGGGGTCTCTTTGCTTTCTACCAGTCTCATTTACAGAACACTAAGAGGAAGTTTTTACTGAAGTATCTCGTGAACTATCTGGATTAAAAGCTATCTTTTGTAGCTTTTTGCTACTATCTGGGGCTGACTGGGTAATTAATGTGTCTTTAAGCATAATCTGTCCTTCTATTGAATCACAAGCTATGGGCATAAGTTTAATCAGTGCTCTTGCCAATGATCTAAGAAGACAGACGGGTTTTCATATTCTTCCTGAAAAATAGCTGAAAATTTAAAATAACTTGAGGGCTTTTGTTGGTGCTCCTTAGACTTTAAAGAATATATACTTGGAAATGTCTCCTGCTCCAATCTCCTGTCTGGCTGTTAGGCCAGCAGGGGTCTTGGGCTCCAGTAGGAGCTGGTTGCTCCCGGGGCTATCTGCCTCTTGGCATTTTAAAACTAACAACATGATATTCATCTTCAAATCCAACAGAAGCTTGTGGTGTTGCTTGTCTCTCACAAAGAAATAAACATTTGATTTAATGGTAATATTACATCTTTCCAGTCTAGCTTATAGATCTAAGCAAATCCTTTAAAGACCTCAATGTACTTCTCAGGGTCATTAGAAAATTTTCCTAGATCTAGCTTGGTTTGTGTTAAGTCACTGAGAGAAAGAGACCTATGAACCTGGTAATCTCATATAGATTATAATTATACTCTTAGCATAAAGAAGAATTACTTCTTAATGTAAAGAAAGTTTGAACATAAGGCAATTTTGACCATTTTCTCTACTTTTTATAGTATGATTCTAGTTGTGAAGTAGCATCATAATTAATACTTCCTTTTGCATACTATTTTGGCTCTAGATAGTAGGTAGGTCCTGCATGTGTGCTGAAAAATATCAAATGGCTCTCTTCAACACGTAAGGATTGAACATCTTCCAGTACTCTGTCCAATTATCTTGGTGGAAGAATTCCATATACAGGACTGAAACTCCAAACCTGCTACGTGTCCAAAATGCCAAGTTCATGTTCTCTAAAATCAAGGAATGAATTCCAGGAACAACAAGAGGTTGAGAGTAGGAAGAATTTACTGAGAGAAAGAAAGCTGTCTGAGAAGGACAGAAGGGGCCCAGAAAGTATAGTAATTACAAATTACTGTAATTTTTAAATTTAGACGTTCACATTATATTTTGAACACACTATGTGATCCTAAATCTTAGCTGATAGACTTTTAGAACCCCACCAGGAAAACATATCAAATCAACACAGTAAATCTTCTGTTCTGAGAATCACCAGTCTCCACCTAACCATATGAATATTCACTTTAACAATCTTACAGTCCGACTCAAAGCAAAAACAAATCTAAACTGATTGAGGAATGTATAAACTCTTGAAGGATACTGAAGTATATTTTTTTAATCCTAAGAGTT
Organism: Dolichotis patagonum; assembly: GCA_004027295.1. Classification (NCBI taxonomy): domain Eukaryota; kingdom Metazoa; phylum Chordata; class Mammalia; order Rodentia; family Caviidae; genus Dolichotis; species Dolichotis patagonum. Next base: position 19,132 of record PVJX010007064.1, on the reverse strand, counting down.
GAAAAATTAAAAAACATATTTTCAGCATACAATGGAAAACAGATGTTTTTCCTGAACTTGGCCTAATACGATTTGTGTCATAAATTAATTTTTTATTAAATTAGAATTAAATATGAAAAATTTCATCTGAGACATAAAATATTTATTGTTTGGAGAGCTCATCTTGTGAAGTATTTAACATATGTCATTTTTATGAGAACTTCATAAAGATTTGTGATATTTTAACTGCCAGTCTTTCAAAAGAATCCAATTAGTGTTGAAGATTAAACCGTATTTCTGTGTTACACAGAGAGACACATGGGCAATAAATAAACATTAGAATTTTAAAATTGCCTAATATCAAGCAAACCTAGTTAATACATTGTGCTACTTTTCCTTCTCCCAATTTAGCAGATATACTCTCTGATTTATTCTGCGAACTAAAAGCCGTCACATCCCATTTCTGAGATAAATTTTATCTAAGTTTCCTATGTGCATTATTTTTTTCTGATGGTACTTTGTACTTCATCTATGATCAACCACCTTAAAAGGGAGCACTATTGGAATGCATCTTGAAATGTAAAAAGCTTTGTTCTTACAGGATTCATAAGGTTAATTGCAAGTATTCTTGACATTGACTTGCTGTAGGCCTGGGACTTGACATAGTTTTAGCAACTCTGAAAAGTAACTTCCACTTTCACTGAGATTTAAGACATATCATTGATCAATTCATATCTTAAAGTTCAGATTTATGGTTGTTGGAATGGTCTCCACAAATCTAAAACAAATCAGTCAACATCATCATGCACTCTGACAATAACTCAAATAAAATTTCTTATCATATCTAGTTGCTCAAAACCCATCTATTATTTCCTTTACTCTTTAATCACCAAATAAGCATCCCTGAGCAGCTCAAAGCTATTCTTTCAAAAACTAACAGCACTATCACTGACATACACTGGCAAACATTTTTATACAAGAAGCTGTTAGATCACTTTGTAAATTACTGCTAGTACTATAACTGGAAAAATTCCCTTTCTGTTAGATTAGATTTAATTAGAACAATAACAAAAATATCCCTGCTTTGGAACCTGCAAGATAGGTTGCTAAAATGAATTAATCAAAAGTGTTTATCCAAGAATCTTAATTTGTGAGCTCCACAGAGAAATCAAGAACTCCGGAGACATGAGACATGTTCTAAAACGGATAAATAATCATAGGGTGAACACAAAGAAAGAGAACCAGCTCTGCTTGGTAAGTAGAAGAAGCAATCTTAATGTTTTATTTGTCAAATAGCCTTGACCTGAGATGCATATTTAGGAACAAAGAATTAAGATAGTAGAAAAATGCAGACTCTGTGTATGATTTTAGACTCTATGGGATTAGAGTGACGCACTACGTATAGGGCAGACATTCAGAAGTGTGAAAAGAAACTGCTCCTTGCTAGAGGATTTGAAATATGTTACCCTACTATTTCTTTTCTAGAATGTTCTAGGAGATATAATGAAAATAGGTCAATGATGCTTAAATATGTTGTGTTTTATCTGTAATGCTCTACCACCAACAATGTCAATAGTTTATTACGTGTTTCACTCTGGATTTTTTTCAACATTATAAATCTGGAAAAAAAACTCATGAAAAGTAGCTGATTCTACATGGTTAGAATACAGACATTAAAACACTTTCTTCCTTTTTTTAAATTTTAGAACCTTCTAAAATTAAACATATGTTCAACCCTAAAGATAGATAAACTAATTGGATATTCAAGTAATAGATTAATAAAATGGAGAACAAGAGCAGAGATGAATCATCATAGTCGGAGGTGATGGTTCTCTGAATGAAGGCAGCGAGATGGGAGGAGACTGCATTTCAAATCCTCTGCTGCATTGGCTCATAGAAGCAGCCTCCTCATGGTGACCCCTCTTGTGGCCAGTTGGGCTTGTTCATTCATTTAGCTAAAGATATTGTTATGATCAGATTTGTGGATAAAATTGTCCCAATGCCTAAAGACAATAGTACATAAAAATCACTAGTCACAAATGACACATACAAATTGACTCTCAGATTTCTCTGAGAGCCAATATCAATACACAACACATTACTGAATAGATGCCTTGACCCAGAGAACCATTTTAGAACATAATATAAGAGCACTCTAGTCATTAATTATCTATGAGGGAAACGAAAGCAAATATATTTAGAAAGCCATGCTCTGGGCCCAGAGCTGTCAGGAAAGGCTATAATCTACATAGCTTTTATAATGCAATTGGTGCTTCCTTCCAACAACCATGAGTTCTCTAAAACTGTACAGAATATGTGTTCTACTACATCACATCCTTTCCAGGGTTAGATCTTAGCTGCAACTTTCCTCTTGCCTAAGAACTTTTTCCATTTTTCCACATTGTTGTAGGTGGAGCTAATCTGGAGGAACCATTGTTGGCTTATTCCATGATTTGGTACCACAATGGAATGACAAACTTTAGATTTTTTTCTATGCAGATGAGTCAGAAACAGATTTTATAGAATAAATTGAATTCTTGATATAAATGCCAAGTAGAGCAATATCAGAGCTAAGAGTAAAAATGTAGAAGTGTGAAATAATGCATCAGGAATGACAGAGATCAGACTTCAAGATGTAGATGGAGTAGAAATCACAGAGAGTGAAAAGCAACAAAGTAAGACAGAGTTACTTGATTCATTACATGAATTATGAAGACAGCAAGGGTCCTCTGAGGTCGTTTTTACAGAATGATATCTGTATGGGCACTTATCATCACATTTATTTTATAAATAAGAGTGAGACATGTTTGGACCTATTTTCACATGCTAAACCCACAAGTAAGTTTTGTTGTTTTTTTAATAATATCTTTATGACTTTAAGAGTCATAATGTTTTATTTGGCTTTGCTTTGTTTAAGGTTGGTCTTGTTTGATTTTGCTTATTGCGTTTTGACCTGAAGACATGTAGATATTTGGGGACCTTTTAAAAACGCATCCCGCTGACTCTGGATGGATGCTTTGACACGATTTACTGAAAGTCTGTGCCCATGCCCGTTTCTCCTTCCTAAGCAGCCTCTGCACTGTGTCCTGCGCTCCTGCTCTCTGAACACCTCATCACATTTTCCATGTAGATTTTAGTCGGAGAGTAAAGTTATGTTAGCCCACTTCCTCAGAGAGATAAGAAAAATGGTGTAAATGTGCAGAAATGTACTAGAATTTCTGGTGGAAGAAACACTGAGACATCAGGGAAGCCTGTAAGAGTGATTAGATGGGAACTTTCCTTTACTTCTCTTTACAGAAAAGATTGGAAAAATAAGGAGTTCTGTGTGAAGGAAGGAGGGTGGGAAGGTCACGTAGAACTGTCCAGAAAACCGTGAGTCTGCGCATGTCTGGGCGAGTTTTCATGGAGTTTCACCTCTTCCAGGAATGGGTCCGTCTCTGGTGCTCCGCTGACCCCTCATGGGCCAAGAAGGACAGAAGTCACACATAGCTGCAGATGCAAGTGGAACAGGGGACATAGCAAAAGCAATGGGTTTGGGGGTTCAAGAGTCATGCCCTTAGTCAGACTCTGCAACCAGAGACGTGCAAGTTACAGTCTCATCCTTAGCACAGATCACTTTCCAAACCTCTACAAAACGTGAAATTTTCAGACACTCTCCGCCCTTTTTATTAGGGTCTATGAAACCAGAAAGCCTTTTCATGAAGAATTTCTCACGTCTCCCAAATATTCTTCATACTCTGTGATGTGGTTCACAGGAAAATGACTTGAAAAATTATTGAAATGGGTAGAAGAGCTGAAAATCTAAATTTGAATTAGAAGTAAAATGGAGAACAATAGCATAATTCCCTGCAAAGGATCAAAAGCTAATTTTTTTTACTCAAAATGAAATACCTGGAGAGATAAAACTAGGAGTATTCATGAGAATTTGGAATACTGTCATGTAATTAAGCTTATTTTTGTTCTGAAGAGTTAACAAAAACTATTAGCTCAATATATTCCAACAGAACTGAGGGTGATGGAGAGAGATGAGCAACTTTGTAACAACCTCCAAGCACCCAGCACCTTAGTAGATGATTTACGTCCAATTTGGAAAACAAATGTGCTAGAAAGTGATTGTTACTTCCATTTAATACACACAGAGAAAAATGCTCAGGTCCCCCACTGAGTGTAATGGAGCTAGGGAATGCACAGCAGACTTTAATTTCAAAACGTTGGTCTCTAAATCCTATAATCATTATAAGTGCCAACATTTTATTAATCAGTGATTTTCCAAATGACTGAGGTATTCAGGCTCATTCTATAAGAGTTTTTCAAAGGACAATAATTTTACATTTACAGCTCTTCCTTCCAGGAGTTTAAAATATCCAACTCTTCTATAAATGACTTTATATTCAAATTAAAAGAGTCAGTTGATATTACAACAAGCCTAAGTGTACATCTCAGGGCTAAAAAGCACAATAAGTAACACGGATGGAAGCCAGTAAAATGGCTTCCATCTTTGAATGGTTGTGGGACTTAGCACTTAGGACTTAAGATTGAGTTTTAGCTTTAACATTTATCTCAGTTATTTTAAATTACTTTGTATAAACCTTAGTTCCTATATTTTTACTAATGCCCACTTCATTGAATTTTGTCAGGATTCATTAGGAAAGTACACAGGAAACCAAACAGAAAATTAATAATCTAAATACACAAACTATTATTACAAGTAGTGAGAAATGTGTTTTCTTAGAATGACAAATCTTAGTCATCTTTAAAGTAGATAACATCATTAACTCAAATGTCATCGTTTTCAAAAATAAAGCATTAAGATGTTTGTTCTTTGATTTTAAAATTTTTTTCTGAATTTTAGGATTTGTCAGATTTCAAAATGTTTGTTCAGCTCCCTGATGGTCAAGAGACATCTGCACTCTTAAGCAAAATTTCTAGAGTAAAAAAAAAAAAAAAAAAAATGTTAATTCTGTCCAAAGAAACATAAAAACAAACAAGAAAATGGCATATTTCCAGAGAAGAGACTATCTGGAACATCTTCCAGTGCTGCACAAATAAGATGCACTTCAGATTGTTAAATCTAGGAATTCTGATTGAACTGTAATTTGGGGAAATGATACTATATTAAAAGAAACAACTATGTTTTTGTTCTTATTTTTAAAAATAAAACTGCTTTAGCATCTGCTCTATGTAGCACTTTAATGTTAAACAGACTCAGTTCTTACAGGAATGCCCACCTTAGGGAAGAAGAACCCTAAGCCCAGAAGGCCCAGCCACTTGCCAAATGTAAGGAAGCACAAAGATGGGCCTGGTGCTCCATCCAGCACATCTATGTTCTTGAAACAGTTCACTATCAGCAAATTACTAGCGATGCTTTCTCCCGAGAGCAGTCATTAGCTCACCACAGGTGCTCAGTGGTCATAAATGTGCGTGGAATGAGGAGAAGCAGGGAGGCAGACACTACACTAGCAGCTCAGAGCGTGTCATCTCACTTCCTCTCAAAAGCTTTCCACTAGGATGGAGTACTAGGATACAGAGGATACCAGTACTCCTTATTGTAAAATGGAACAGAGTCAAATAAACCTTACAGATGTTCACAAATTCTAATATTGAAAACAAGATTACAGTCTGGTTTATGTGATTTTAGATTTCTTGTGTTTTTTTTTTCCTCTGCAAGTTCTATTTTTCTCTTCATTTTTAATAAAAACTCAAAAGTAAAGGTTTTCGTCTCTGTTTTGGGCCATTATTCTACCACATGACTCCATAGTTTAATGTAAAGTACCCATTAAGCCAGCTTTGTAACTTTATGAAGCTATTTGTTCATTATCATCACCAAAGCCTGTTTGTTTTGCTAATATATTTTCAACTGTCTTACGAACCCTACTGAAATATGCAATTTAAGTGTTCCATTAGAACATAATACTCATTTTCTTGGATCTGGGAAACATTGGGGGCATATTCATCCATAATAATGAGTCCCAAGGCTGAGTCAGAAATCTAAGGTTTTCTATGGCACAAAATTGAAAATTGGCTCCATAGGTCATCAGTTACCTTTATCTTATTGCATTAAAAATGCTTGTTTCCTTTTAATTTTATTCTTGAAAATTTATTTTATTAAGCCTTTATAATCTTACAAAATGTAATCAAGATAATGTCCTGGATTTTCTTTTGAATGTCAGATTGCTTGGCACATAACCTCACTTCTGAGAACACCCACATAATCACTGTTCTTTCATTGCCAGAATGCACCGTGGGTTTAAGCTAGAACCATGTGAAGTGGTAATGCAGAGGAGGTCTGAAAAAACGATTTTTGTGGCTATCATTTTTCCCAGATAGATCATGAAGCTAGTGCACTGAAATAAATAACTTTTCCGTTTTTTCTGATGTCACTTGTGTTAAGTTGAACATTTCAAATTTCAAGTACAGCTGTTAAATGTCCACTGGTTTCTTTTAAATAAACGCTGTAAGCTCATTTAAGAAAGTTAGGAAGCAAATTCCAGCTCCTGGGAATACACATTACTTATAGAGTGCTAAGAAAACTTTGTGCTCAACCAGAAATTTTGTTGTAGTTGTTATAAATATCTTTGGATGTGTAACTAATTTGATTGTCTATAGAGTTTGTATCAATCTTAATTCAGTGTCCGAATCTATTATAGGTGAGATATTGTATAAAATTATATCTGGAATGGTTTAAGTGACTTACTGATAGTCTAATATCTAAAATTGTGGTGAGAAAACTATTCAATAAATTTAAAGTTGGATACCATACACAACAGATTTACTTCAGTACCCTTGTCAATTTCTTTTTCAGGCTGTAAATAAACCTAAACATCTCAATATTCAATTTGGTGCTTAATGTAGCTTTCTTTTTTTTCCTGTTACTTATTGTGGAGATGTAGGCAAATTAGCTAATTTCCATAGACTTTTGTAACTGAATAAACAAAATGTCAGTTAGTATAAATGTAAAACTCATAATATTCAAAGGTAAATAACCCAAAATTGTGGGAGGTATGTTCAGATAATATATCCTCATCTAATAAACATCAGTCCGTCACTCTGGCATATTCTGCCATATACTTACACCATACACTTAGGTAACAAATAAGTTAGTTACCAGAGAACCATGAGGTGACCTAGATAAATTAAAAAGATAAGAAGTTTGAAACAGAAAAGGAATTTTTGAAAAATAACAGAATCTGAAGAAATCCAAAAATATATATTAAAAAGGAAATAAGATAGATATCTGAGAATGCAATTTAAAAAATACAAACACTTTCTTTCAGAAGAGATTGATCTAATAGTTACTTCAAACCCTCCAGAAAAAAATGTTTGTGCATTTCATTGGGGTTTCAGTGACTGTTTAATATATAAGAGGGTAGCTTCTGTCTTCCTTTGAGATTCACAGACAGAAAACCAGTACTAACTGAGACTCCTCAAACCTGTAAGGCAGCCCCGGAATCCTGTTCACATACATCACTAAAGGCATCATCATGTACATTGCAGAGTACATGCAAAAAAATATGCTTCAGTAAAAGTTTAGAAAGAATAACTTTAGATTCATAGTGAACAAGGACCCTGAGGGACCCTCATGAAATTAGGGTATGAGATTCTCTGAGGCAAACTCAGATGGAACAGGGCAAAGCATGACAATGGCTTTTCAATTATTTCAAAAATTAAGAAAAGCATTTCTTCCGTGACTCCAGGAAATAAAATTTCGTGATTGTCACTTCAGGAATCTGAAAACGTGTGCAGGGAGTCACAGAGAGTTTTACTCCTCTGGATCTAAACCGCTCTGAGCAAGGCAGCCAAGTGGTCTAGAATCCCTCTCCGGGGTGCTGCCCTCTGCCAGGCCGGCAGCAAGCACCTCATTGCAAAGCAGCCCATCTTTCACGGGTTTGGATCCTACTAGAAGTCTTGAAACTGTGCTTGTACTTCTTAAATATTTGCTCATCTCCCTATATTTGTTTACCGCTCAGCCTTCTTTTCTCAAGTTCACTAATCCTTCTAAATTTGACTCTGATTTCAAAATCTTATCAAAGCAACCGGGTACAAAGTTCAGTTACCAGTGAAACTGGGCCACATCAGCCTGTTTTAGTCAATATTTTTACTTTTTGTGTTTACTCCAAACCAACGGTGGAGACTCCTACGCAGACTGTTTTGTTTATCATTCATGTTTTTGGAATGACAATCATTCCTCTGCTTGACCAAGAGTTGATAAATCCATGTGGAACCGAGGTTGAATTACTTCTTTGTTCAAGTAAAATAGTCACGAGTAAGACTTAAATTTGTTCAGAATAATTTTTATAACAGTAACTTATTTACAAACTTCATATATATATATTAATTTCTTAATGCTGAGAACAGATTATAAGAATGCATTAAAATCATCATTCTTCTGTCTACTGCCATATCTCGTATTATGGTCATAATAAAATTCCCAGTGAGGACCTGCCTCCTTTCTTACTGGGAAGAAAAACAGCTCACAGTCTTTCCCCAAATTGCACCTAGATATGTCAGTACCCAAGCTACTGTCTAGTGCAGTCAATGAATACCCACTTCAATGAAAAAACACAATCATGAATAAAGCATGGATTCAAACAAAGAGCTCATCTCATTTGAATCTCAGCTAGTTTAACTTTGTAAATTCGAGGGCAGCTTTTGCTAAATCACTACTTGGTAAGCCACTGATTGACATTATTGAGCTCATTCATTGATTCATAAACTAAGAGACAAAAGCAACAAAGGTGAGGTCTTAGATTGAATCTTTGAAAGGGATAAACACAGACTCCAGCTGGCTATTCAGGGAGCTGATGTGTGCATGTCTCAATGCAATAAACCCAGCCCCCTTTTTATTGATCACCTGCTCTTACTGGGAAGTCTAATCTTCTGCATTTTTCTAACTGGACATTTTATTTCTCCATCGCTAACCAAAACAAAAACAAAGCCAAAACTACATTTAATCTTCACAGTCACAGTCATCTTTCTAAAAGCAGCAGGCTTATAAATTCTCACGTCCCTGAGCCAGGAAATATCATCCAGGGTTAACGTGCTCCCAATTCACCGCTCCTCAATGGGCTGCCCAGGGGAGCAGAGGCATCCCCGGCAGGCGGGCGGCGGGCACTCGCTCCACCCTGCTGATTTCTTGTATACAAAATGTGCATGCGAGCTTCCAAGACCCACTTCCTAAAAGCTGCCTTTGCAGCCTGGCCCACGTCTGCACTTAACTCATTCGGTTTTCTGGCAGCTTCTCTGAGATGGGATAAGTGCTGCTAATGTCCACAGGCCTGAGCTGTCCGCCAGAAAGGCAGCTCTCCCCCAGCCTTACAGCTGCTTGCCTAAGACGGGCATCAATACAGAACTTCAGGGTCTTACTTCCTTTGGATTTCCTAGTGAAGACAACGTGGAAAAGCCTGGAGTTTCTATTGATTATAATGCAGTAACTGGTTGTTCTTCTTGGGATGTTTTGGAAACTTCAGTAGTCTGAACTTTCTTGACAAAGCTGCTTGAAAGTTTTGCGATGTCTGCTGAGAAGCTGGAACTGGATACTCTCTCTTCCGAAGGCTTCATGCATGAGCGGGCTTCCAGCTCTGAGCTGACTCTCACCTGTCTGACCGACCTCTCCAGTGCCTCGTGGCAAAGGGAGCTGCACTCCTCCGTTTCCATCCCCACTGGTAAGCTAACCTGCGGCTTGACCGGTTCAAGTGTATTAAGCTACGCCTACACTGCTTTAATGTCAGATGTGTGAAAAAATAAATGTTGACGTCACCTAGCTGGTTGTTGTGGCATAGGTGATGCCAAGCTTACCCATTTGTTTTTGAACTGTATAAACAGATTTTGCAAAACAAAATGAGCAGAGAGGTGAGAAGTTCATTAATAGAGTGAAATGTTACAAATCAAATTCAGTGAACTCAGAACAAAGGTTAGCAATGGAGTAAACTTTGTTTCTGTGGATTCTCCAGCCTATCAAGGCTTAAATTATGGTGATATGCCTGATACCATCCAGATGTTATTCCATGCATGCCATCTTTCTCTAAAGTCATCTCTCATCAATTCACATAATTATGTACGTGGTATTACAAGCACCTTACATTCTCATTACGAAAAAGAGAATGTCACTTTGGGTTATGTTACTTTATGATATGATTTAATTCTCTATGAGCTCACAGTGTTGGTAGAATTCAATATTGAAGGTTTTTTTAATACACGTAAGAATTACTTACCCTGACCCTGTCTTCATTCTTCCTGTGAAATCTCAAGGAACCAGTGATACACTAACACTACCTTATATTCCTCAGCACAACGCTGAGTTTGGTTTGTCAGAAATAACTCAGAGATATCCATGAATTAATTGTGTTTCATAGAATGCTTTTGTATAATGAATTGGTCATATCTTAAATATTGTAAAGTAAAGGTCATTCTGGTACTGTCTCATAAAGGGAGACAGTACATTGCATAAATGTCAAAACTAAGCAAAACCTCCACACCTCCCAGCCAAAAGATTCTCTGAAGAATTTCATCTCAATTCCTCACTACAAGTTATTTCAGAAGAATGTTATGTCAACTGAAACAATTTGAGATCTGTGTTCATAGATGTTCTTTTATTAGATGTGTTGTTTTACAAGGAGGCTGTTCTTTAATCTGGAGATAAATATGCTTTTGTGAACTTTCTGTCTGCTCTAAGAAAAGATATCTCTATGCTGTTATATTTTTCTTACACTGAGGCTTTTCCTGAGTGTTGAACCTATACTTTTCCAGAATTGGGAAAATCTATTCTTTAGAAATGCAAATAATTTTATAACACAGAACTTGGCAGGACAAAGGGGACTGTAAACAAAGCACTTCACAGTTAAGTGATAGTTTGAGTATTTGTGTTTGCTGCATTTTTTGTTTGTTTTCTGGCCATCTCTGTCAGAATAGGCACTGCTATTCCATTAGACTCACCTGCTGTTGATGCAGTTAACCCCACCTCTACATCATGGGCCAAAGCTGATCCCCAGAGCTGCACATGACCTGCTATTTGGAAGAGATTTCTGCTCCACCATCCTGCCAGTGCCTCAAATTTAACACATCTCTGCCAAAATACTTAAAAAACAGTTTTCACCTGTATCTCGTATTTTTGTCTGTGACCCTTCAAGTTATCTTGCGTGTTCCATAGTACTGTCTGCCATGGAGCATGTATGATTATTTGTACACACAATACATTAATATTTATTTCTCTGCCTCTTTCCACCTGATCACTACATTGCAAATGTGGTATCTAACAATAAAAAGATTCTAAAAAACGAAGTTAAACGTATGCATCTCAACTCAGAACAGCCTGTCTGAGGGACTAAAAGATGTTTATTTTCCCCAGTGCAGATCCTGTAGGTTAACCTAACTAACTTCACTTTTTTCCAGTTTTCCTGCACAAATCCCATGCAGCATTATCTGATGCCTTCCCACCCGTGTTCATGATTTCCGTTATTCTTTATGATCTTTGCAATAAGTTAAGTGATATAAGCTCATTTTTGCAAAGCTTTCTTAGTCTCATGGGGTCTACTCATATTCTATAGGAACAAATTATACACTCTAATCACTCCTTTTTTGTTTCTTTCTTTCTTTTTTTGAGACAGGATCTTGCTATGTAGTGTAGGCTGACCTTGAAATCATGGCAATCCTCCTGCCTCAGCCTCCCAAGTTCTGGGATTATAGGAACACACCATCATGCCCAGTCCTCTTCATGTAATTTTTCAAGATAATTATCAATTAATCATGCCCATCTACATCTGGTTATGTATATTTCACAGAGTTCTGATCCTGTCTCCTCAAATACCAGCAAATACTTTTCTTGCAGAATTTTTCATTTTTTGAAATACCCACAAAAGTTTTATTTAATATAATACAATTTTTGTAACTGTGCATTTCCATGACCCCTCTCCTATTAGACAGTTTTTAAGTGTGTTATTTCCTAAGTTGCGTAGCTTATTTACAGGATTAAATGATCAACTAGTCCATCAAGGTGTATTTTTTAATGATTTTTCTATGATAAAGAGTACTTGTTTTAAAAGGTTAAACATGTATTTGGTCAAGAACTAGGTGGCAATTAAAATGCATTTTGGTACCTTATGACACCTTTGTTGTGGATAGAACCCAGGTGAAAATCCCCCTTCATTTGGAGCTTTTGAGAAGCATTGAACATACCAGCATAAACCATGTATGCTAGAAACGTTTGCTCTCTTCCCATCGGCTTTTGGGTGCAGACGCTCATTCCAAATATATTTACTGTGTCCGTGGGACTTGAAGTTAGTGGCTGGGCTGCCTGTATGGAGATGGAGCTAAGATTATAGCAAGAACTAAGAGAGGGGGTCTGACCTTTTGATCTCAAGGCATGGCGGGCCGTTTCATGCCTGTGCGCATAACCTTCGCACTGTGGAATAAAGTTTAACAGCTAGATGACGGTGCCCAGAAGGTTGGCAGGCATGACTAAGATAGCATGATTTACTGCTAGCAAAAGAGCTTTAATTTGTACAGATAACTCATGTGCACAAAGCTAATACTGCCCACACAACGCCTATGAGGTCACTCTATTTGATCTCATGAGACCCCAATGCCCGGTGAAGTCATGTGATGGGAATACTCTCGCAGTGTGTATGTGTGTGTGTGTGTGTGTGTGTGTGCGTGCATGCACATAAGGTCAAGGGGGAAAGTTGAGATTTAACTGGTTTTTCTAATCTAAATGCACAATATTTGGAAGTTACATTAAAAATGGTCCCATAGGGGAAAATTTTTTTTGTATTCCAAAATGGATTTAATGAGTAATGAGATAAGATAATACAAACATCACCTCAGGGTTCTGAAATGTAGGACAGTGAGGTTGATGGCCATGAGCAGTACATCCTAGTGGCCACCGTGATAACCATATCAACCCTTCTGCTATTAATGAGAAGAACAGATCCAACGTTGCTTGTAAACCACGTAATAAAATCATGGCTAATTGTACTCGCATATTAATATAGAAGCACAACAGATAACATTTTCCTGAACCACACAGATAATAAGTGATACAAAATCTTTGCAAACCCAGACCATCCAGTTTAGAGTTTAATTCTCCCACATATCATACCGTTCACGTGGTTGGATCGTAAGTGATTCGTGGTCAAATAATGAGCCAGTCCCCTTGTGTGATAAATGCTGTGTGTTTATACAAGTCAGTTTCTTATGTCCAACATGAGGAATGGAGAAGTAAGTTGTGTGTAAATAAATAAATGCAACGGTAGGTAGCCACCACTCATCCTAGGCATGTATAAAACTACGTGTGCTGAATGTCTGACAATAATCTGTTACGCACTTATTTATGAACATTACACTGAAGCTATGTCTTTAATTCATGTAGTTTGCTGATGACTGGCTATCTTTGAAGTTTAGAAGAATACAAATTAGGAAATTGATCACTCATTCATGTGATGATCACTATAAAATAGCAGAAAGAATACGAGATTGGTCTTATCTGAAGCAGATGCCATGGAAATTTAGGAGGTGTCCTCTCCACTTATCTTTCATGCCTACCTACCTTTACTGATGCCCATTTCTCAGCCAGACAGGCTTACTGTTTGGTGTTTACATCTCTGTTCTTGTGCCTGGTATTTATATCAGCCTTGTTTCCAGATCCTCAGGGAACTGTACATGTACAGTTTAGGTTTTATTATTGTTACTCTCACCCCAGGTGAAGCTTTTGTTCCATGACACAGATACCACATTTCCTTATAATGTGGTCTCTAAGTACAATCAGTTAATAATCACAAGAAAAACACTTTATATTTTAAGAAATACAACAGCCAAAATTGGCCCAATTATATGAAGATAAGATGATGACTGTGATCATCAAATTATACTAAGAAGGTACAATTAGGCAAAATGGATATCACTTGCATAAACTGGCCAGAATAGGAGTAAGAAAATAATTCTGATTCTAAAAGGTTGAAAACCATTTAGTCTTCATTGATTTTGTTTGAAAAGCAAGTGCATCTCATTTCTGGTCACATATCTTCCTAAACAATGAAGTAACATTCCAACCAGTAGGTGACTCATTCCATCATGCTGTTTATAGGATCATTTAAAAAAACCTCTTTAAAATCCTTTGAAAACGATGTATATCATAATCCTTTCCTATAGTTTCATATTTAAAATGCATGTGATTCAACTTTATAAAATTTCTGTTGCTTTCATTTAATCTGGAATTTTACAGTATTAACAGATCCCAGAGCTGTTTGTTTTTGAAGAAATAAATTAGGCAATTTATATGAAGCAGTATGGAGTTTGATTTTTCTTCTGCATTCCTTTCTGCATTGATTATACTTCAAGATTAATATGTTTGATCTGGAAAGCCACTTTCATGTATAGGAGAACTCTGAGGAACAGTTAGATTTAGAGCATTTCCAATCTGCAATATTGAGCTAAATTAAGGTTAGAAAAACATATAAATCAATGAAATCATGTTCCTAATATACAAATCACAACATTTGCAAAGATTTCATAATGTACACAGGCTTTTTACACTTGGTTCTTGCCACTGCTATGTAGATCAAATTATTGTATTAGGCCTATTTTACAAATGAGGAAAGTGTGCATCTAGGAATACAAAGGACAGCTTTGGTAAGCAAAAGGCCGAGAACTTAGGTCCACACGTTTTCCTTCACCTGGATCTGTTCTTTTAGCACATGCAGGCTACAACACAGCAATGGAGCAAGTAAGAGCAATGCTATCTATGATAATATTTGAGTTTGCATATCAAATACTGGATATTCTAAACTCGTGTAACTTTCTCATTAATGCTTTGAGATCTGGAGATAATTTTGTTTATAATTACCTATCACATTTAACATAGATTTATATACCACTAATGCAACCATTGCCCTCAGTGCTTTGGGATTTCATGAGATGACCTTTACAAACATTAATGAATGCTTTGTCTTAGGAAATAAATAGCATGAGTTCTGAGAACTACCCTTCTGCCCTAATACCAAAGTGGTTCTTCAGTTCTCCCACAACAATTAAGTACCCTAGGATTCCATTCCTTTCTGACACTAAGGACCCAGAAGTCCTGAAGACTCTGTCCTACAAACTTGCTAAGCTTCAAATGCCAGCCCCCAAATACCCAAATCTTTGTGCCCAAGGTATCAGCCAGATGAAGAGATATATAGGAAATATGAAATCTTGAAGAATCCCAAGTCAGTACCTTCCATCCCCAAGCGAGATAAAGACCATGTCTGACCAAAGACTGAAACATGAGCCACGATGCAAAATATTTTTGTCTAAGTTAAACACATTAGCATCCTAACTCAATGAAACACTTAAAATTGCCATCTGGCTGATGATAGTTACAATGCTATGGTTACCAACTATTTGTATTGACTTGGTATTTAAATCCTTCCAAGCTAGCGGGAACCACTCACGTTAGGGTCACAGAGATTCTGGAGTCCCATTTCAGAATACTCATGTGTGAATTCTGTGTGTGTAAGCCAAGAATCCAGAGTTTAGAAATTCCTCGTACTAAGATCATATACATAGAAGTTTGAAAATTGGTGCTTTGTTAAAGGGTTAATGACAAATTAATCAGGAAGGGTCCCCAATAATGATGTCTAGGTTATGACATTTCTTTCTCCACATAATATCTGATCATCATAAGCTTTATGAAGCTATTGTACTCTTATCACAGGCTTTTTGTATACCGGCTGTATATCCATTTAGACATGTGATAAAGTATTCCACTGCTGTATTTTCTCTGCATTTTACCTTTAGGAGGATTCAGAATCCAGCTCTTCCACGAACCCTCCTTCTTGTACTTTCTATGCAATATTTGGCTCTCTGTGTATTGTATGTTCTGGGTACTCACTTCTATGATACTTACATCAGCTTTATATTTTCTGAATTTAATATTGAATTCAAATGTGTTAGTTTTCAGATGTTATGTTTGGTTTTCATTGTGATTACATCAAACAAAGAATAAATTCCAACAGACTCCAAGATAGTTTGTACTTATCTTTCCCAACAAGGCTCCAGTAGATATCCCTGTGGGCAGAAGGAACTACATTATTCCTTGCTAATATGATTTTATGAAGACAGACTGATGGATAAAATCCTTCACTTCCTTCAAGCTATTTTAAAACCTAGTTCTGATCCCTTAATGGCTTTGCCTAGAATCCTCCCACTCACGTCTCTTAAGAAAAGTGATGTAAGTTCATATAAAATGCATATTTGGTGTACTCTGGTAAAATAAAAAGTTAATGCTAATGTGATATTGTAAAGTGAAATATCTTCCAGCTATCAACTTTCCATTAAATGCCTTTAGAAAATATTCTACTAGGAATTGAGTGCATATTTTATATCCAAAGTGATGAATTAAAAAAGTGCTCTTTCTGCTAACATATACCAGTGTTAATGGGAGTATTGGTAGGCAACCATTATATCACTGCAAGTTGCCTGAACCGAGTCCATGAAGCCGTATAAAGCTGTAGTTAGAGATGGTTCCACACACTTTTACCTGCTGATATGTATTCCTTCTGATGCCAGGTGAATTATTTTTACTCTTTTTTGGAATAGTAAATTTTATTTTTTCTAGGAATAGTCATCAGTCTATTGGTTTATGCATTATTTTGTTTAAATCAAGGCTTATATCAAAAGATTTATGATACCATTCTTAGTGTATAAAGAAATGCAGCCACAGATTATTCATAAAGCTCTTTTGGAGAAGCAGTAAGGCAGTGTGTGTGTTCTGACCTAAAGTATGGAATGAAGAATGCTAATAGTAATTCATACAATTACAGAAAATGTCCTGTAGTGAAATTTGCAAGTATTTCTCTTTAAAAGGAAAACAATTCAAGATCTGCTTTATTGTTGATCAATCTCACTTTTATTGCAATGTGATATTTAGAAGGAGATAAAATAGAAAAGTACAGCTTCTTACTGTGAAATATTTAAACTATTCCTCCCTAAAAACACATGAGTATTTCTGAGTGAAGGCAGAACAAATCATGAATAACTACATTTTGCTAAAATTTGATATGCTTCAAATGATTTTCACATTATGCATAGTAATAGATTTAGAAATTCTATTTGGAAAATATTTGTCCCAGATAAAATGAAGTACACAGACAGAAATAATGGAACAAAGAATGTTATTGCTATAGTGCACTTAATACAGAAAATGAGAAAAATGTAAATGTTTGGTAATATCCATTACATAAATAAATTGTGATATATGTTCCATACAGGAACGTTTTAAGATTTATAAAACATATAGAAAATTTTATTGAAATTGGAAAATGATTGCATTATAATTTGAAATATTCAACTATTTACTCATATAATTTCATAGAGGTATTTATAATTAGGTGTGTACAAGAGTAAAAAGAATAGATATGCCCAAAACAGTCAGTCCCATTAGTGCTGAAGGAAAACTGACAGACAAGGAGTTCGACCATGCCTGTGTCCATAGGTGAATAAGAATTCTGGGCATCAGAGAATGTTCAAGTGTATAATTGCTTTTCAGCCTCTTTGATTTCATTTCATGGGGGGGGCAGGTGATTGAGGGATAAAAGGGAACAAAGTCAGGGGGGTCCCCTCAACTCAGAATCCTTGCATCATCTTGAGAAACAGGCTGTAAGTTTTCAGGCAAAAAATACTTTTTCTTTCTTTGAAAATATTTATTAGTACAGCAGTACCTCAGTTCACGAATGCTTTTGTTCTTAAACAATTCAGTTGCATTTGGCAAAATTTTGCTTCCATTTGCAAACTCTGCCTAGGGTGGTGGACAGGACCCTGGCTTCTTCCCCAGAACCCTGGAATTCATCAAGTGCATGAGCCACGGCACCCTGTACACGTTTGTGCTGTGCAATGAAGATATTCGTTACGTGGAACTGGTGCATAAGCACTGCTTCCTGGTCCTCTCGCTACCTTCCGTCCTCCCCACCTCCAAGCTACTTCCTGTCTCCACATAATCTATTTCCCATTTCCCAACGTCTGTCTTTCACTGTGGTCTTTAAAATTATTTATATTTTGAGTTTCTCATATAAAGAAGCCATGTGATGCTTAACTTTCTGCTTCTGATTTATTTTACTTAGTGTTATGTTCTGAGGTGCAACTATCTCCCTATAAATGATTCAAGTGTATCCTTCTTCATGCCTTGGTAGTACTCCACAGGGGGAAAAAAATCACTGACCAGGCTCCCTCTGTGCTATTCAGAGACATGTGAGTTCAGCTTAGGCCACAGCTCTGCTCCTTTTCTTCAATCTGCAAAGCAGCTACCTCTACTTTGACCCCAGAAACACGCTGAAAAATCACTGTTCTCGAATGGGAGACTGACAGAGTGGAACTCCCTCTGCCCTGGCTGGATTCTGCAGAAGATGCTTCAGAGCCTGGCGGGCTCGCGTGGATCAGAAGCCTGAGAGCAGATGGGGGCAGCTCGCTGAGGAGCCCCCCTCGGTCCTTTTCAGCACTGGCAAACAAGGGGCTGCGGAGGCGCCCTCGGAACCTCTGCCTGAGACATTGCCAGGCAGTGGAGTCCTTGTCCTCTGAGCTCCTTCTCCCTACCATGGGCCACCGTGGACCCACCGACTCCGGGTGTCTGCCGCTGGGTTTCACAGTCTCATAGTTCGGGGGCCATTTTCTAGCCTTTTGTTTTTTTTCTGGTCTGTCATTTGAGTTCTCAAAAGCTAAATACAGTCTCTGAAAATTCTATCCAGTAGATTCTTACTCTGGTTGATGACTGGAATATATAAACTACAACAAAACCTGAATTTATTATTCTCATGTGCTTCTTTTTATAAGCAAATATGAAAATCGACAGCATTTATTTCTGTACTTTTCCAGGCAATGCATGATAATCGATCCTTGACTGAATCATATGGGCATAGGAGTTACTAGCTAGGAATTAAGGCTCCTGGTAGTCCAGCAACCCCTTGTAAATTGCGTTTCTGTTCTGCATAGACAGTAATAGAGAGGTCCTTGCTTGGATTACAATCACACTAGCAGTAAGAGTTTGGACTGCTGCTTGTTAGTTGTGTAATTTCAGGGGAATCAGAGAATCTGTGTTTCCTTCTCATCTATGTTACAAGTACAAAAGTCTCTAGCTGATGGAATAATCATATCTGATAATGACAGATAAGCAATTAGTGCAGTGCTTTTA
>PVJX010007063.1:0-73310 GCA_004027295.1 Dolichotis patagonum | reverse complement strand
ATCGTGGAGCAGAACTGTTAACAGTCTCACTGTTTGAATGTCTACTTTACATGTTTTAACTTTGTAATTTGAACAACTATTTCCAAGAAGTCAGTATGTAATTAGTCAAGTAATAATTTCTTAGGTTTTATTGTTGTACTTTTCCTTTTTTCCTTGGAATACTGTATGGTTGCTACCCTTTATTCTGTTTTGTTTTTTCTCTTTAAATAAAATTATTTAAAAAAATAATAAAACTAGTTATACTACTGGTTGTTCTGAGTTTGCTGAAGAGAAAGATTTGTGCTGGTGTTGTTTGGACAATTGAATGCAGATGCCTTGTGCTCTGGGTGGATGAATTGTAGATAACAATGCACAATGTATAGACCACTGTTGCCCCCTGATTAACATGTTTTAAAATTTTGTTGTAGTTTTTTTCTTACTTTTACAATTTGTTTTTTGTGAGGGTTTTTCTTTTGTACTAGGGATCAAATTCATGACCTCATACTTGCCAGGCAGACACTTGTACCGCTGAGCTAAACCCCTGGCCCTTTTTTCTTACTTTTTATCCTTGAAATAAAATGGATTTGGAAAAAAAATCAATAAACATTGGATTGTTAGCCAGACATAGTGGCACATACCTATAATCCCAGCACTCAGGAGGCTGAGGCATGTTAATTGCTGTGAGTTCAAAGCCAGCCTGGACTACATAGTGAGTCCAAGCCAACCTGAGCTACATAGCAAGAAATGATATCGAGATGATATAGATATAGATGATATAGATATAGACGCTGACATGGATATGGGTGTGGACATGGATATGGATATAGATATATAGATTGTTTCTCTGGTGTGAGAAACCAAAAGGGTAAATAAGGACCAAAATATATTATAGATATTGGGAAATAGGAAGCAATTGTTCAAATGGGAAGGGGAACAAGGGAGGGGGCAGGGGGAAAGGAAAGCAAAAAAGAGGAGAATAGAAGGAAAAATGGAAACCAAGCTTTGTAACTAAGGAGAGGGGGAGGGGTTGAGGTGGGGCGGGGATTGGGGAAAGGAAGACGCAGATGTATCACATACAGGTACAAATTCCTGTGATGAATGTTATCATTATGTACATCTAAAATGTGGCGATAAAATTAATTTAAAACAACAACAAAAACAGATAACAAGGTTGGCCAGACTGTAGAAAAAGTGGAACTTTCACACACTCCTGGTAGATATGCTAAATGGTTCAAGGCTGGGAAAAGAGTTGTCAATTTTTTTAAAATTTCTTTAAAATTTTATCATACAACCTGGCATTCTATTCCTAGGCATTCATCCAAGGGAATGAAACCCCCATGTTCACAAAAGTCTTTCAAAAAATGTTTCAAAAATTTTTTGTTAGCACATGTTGCAGTACATAATGATTACAATACAGGAATGTTTATAGCAACTTTATTCATAATAGTTATGATCTGGAAACAAATGTCTATCAGCACATGAATAGATAAGATGTGGTATAATAAAAAGTAGTTTTAAAATGATGTAGTATATTTATATAACAAGTACTACTCGGCAGTAAAAAGAAACAAATTATTGTACTAGGATGCAGTGGTGCGGGTCTATAATCCCAGCACTTGGGAGGCTGAGACAGGAGGATCTCTAGCTCAAGGCTAATCTAGGCCACACAGAATCTGTCTCGGGCTGGGGATATAGCACAAAGGCCCAGTGCCTGCCTGGCAAGTGTAAGGTCCTGAGTTTGATTTCCGGTACCGAAAAAAAAGAACCTGTCTCAAAAGACCAACAGCAACAAAACTGGACAGAAAGAAAAAGGAACAAGCTGCTGACACAATGCCATGACACAGATAAATCTCAAAAAGATGATATTGAGTGAAAGAAGTCAGCAGAGATCCAGACTGTGGTTCAATGACTCATCTGTAATGAAGAAAATCAGGTGAAAAGTCACCTTAGGAGTGAGGGGGTGGACTGGGAAGAGATGTGAGGGAACCTTCTGGAATCAGAGAAATGTATCCTGAGGAAAGTGAGGTTTGCACATGAGGGCAGTTACCCTCTATACTCTGTACACCACTGGCCAACATGGTGCCTTTCAGAGCTCTGAATTCTTCAAAGGACACGGCTTCCCCTGTAGCCCAGCAACCCCGGCAGGATCAGGCCCCCTTCGGCCTGCGGTGATGTCCTCAGAGCAGTCAGCATCCTGGCCTTGACCCTGAGGTCTGAGGTCAGCAGAAGAGGCCGCAACCCTGAAGGCTGAGGGCTATCAAGGAGCAGTGAGGCTGAGGCCCTCTATTTCCCTGAGGAAGCCGGCCTGCGTGGGAGGGGACAGAGAGGGCAAGGGAAGGGACCGGAGGACACAGGGAGGGAGGATGAGACAAAAGGCCGGCTCCATCTCTAGCATCTCCCTGCTTTTAAAAAGCCTGTGGACCTGAGAGGGCAAGCAGCTTGCTTGCGCCTGTCTTGAAGAGCAGATTTCCCTGTGGTGCTGGTGGAGGGGCCGGCTTCCAGGACAGCGCAGCAGCATGGCCATTTGCCATTGTGCCGTGGCCTTCAGCCCACCACACTCAGGAGAAGTGGGCGGAAACAAAGGCCCGCAGCCCAACGACTCCGGGACACAGGTGTTCCAGACTCTAATGATGGCCAGGGCCTGGTAATGGCATAGAACGGCCCTGGGGTGAAGGGAGGGAGGAGGGAGGCTGCCACGGGCAGGGGACGGTCCCCCAAAGCCGCTGTCCCCCATGGCTGGCCTCCATGTGGCCCACCACCTGCAGTGAGGCCTACAGATGCCAAGGCTCGCCATGGCTGGCCCTCAGATGGAGTGGGTTAGGGATTCCGTGTGAGCAAGGGTCTGCAAGGCATCTACACCGCATGTCACATGAAGGACAGGGTCTGGCACATTCGGCATTTGTCCAAAGAAGGAAGAACATCTGACCAAAGATAAAAACAGTGTTAAACAATAAAAGAAGGATGCAGAGGGCTGGCAGCGTAGCACAGGAGTGTACAGCACTCACCTGTCATTTGCAGGGCCTTGGGTTCAATCCCTGAGAAGAGACAGAGACACGACAGAGAGGAACTGAGCTCTAACACTACTGATAAGAAAACAGCCTCATTAAGTTGCTGAGAAAAACAAAGTTAGGTTAAATTTTTTCCATGTTGGAGATTGAACCCACTACTCAGCTACATCCCCAAACCTGTCTTCATTTTTTATTTTGAGACAAGGTCTTGCTAAGTCACTAAGTTGCCCAGGCTTGATCTAAAT
Source organism: Dolichotis patagonum (assembly GCA_004027295.1). NCBI lineage: Eukaryota > Metazoa > Chordata > Mammalia > Rodentia > Caviidae > Dolichotis > Dolichotis patagonum. The sequence continues at coordinate 70,078 of PVJX010007063.1, read as the reverse complement.
TTGTGATCCCCCTGCCTCAGCCTCCCAGAATGCTGGAATTACAGGTGTACGGCACCATCCCACCACACCTGCTGCCCAACTAATTTTTAAAAACAGTAATGTGTGCTGAGGATTTAGCTCAGTGGCATAAGTGCCTGCCTGGCAAGTGCAAGGTCATGAGTTCAATCCCTAGTACCACAAAACAAAACAAAACAAAACAAAACAAAATAAAACCCAGTAATGTGAGATAAACCCCTGGCCCATATTATCCCAAAGCTGCTGATTTTGAGAGTCCTATAGCAACCGTGACCAAAATAGTGATGATGGGAAATATTCCATTTTAGTACTCAATTTCCTTTATTTTTTCTTTTGAGTGAAGAATGGAGAGAGAGCCTAAGACACGCTACCACCAGACTACATCTCCAACCCTTTTTTATTCCTTGTTTTGACACATAGTCTCACCACATTGCCCAGGCAGGACTCAGAAATATGATCCTCCTGCTTCAGCCTCCAGAAGTGCTAGAATTGCAGGTGTGCACCACCATAGCAAACTGCTACTCCTAACTTCTAAATGCTGAATATGATTCCGTTTGTAGATATATTCTACAGCTTTCCAAACTGATCACCCACTGACAACCATATATGTGTTTACTTTTCACGTATTCAAGAACTATGAATCGAGACCTACCATGCAGTTGGAGCAGGTGCCAAGTGCCAAGAACACGCGCAGACACCAGATACTTTGTATTTTTTGTCCCCGTGGAAGAGGCAGACATTTAAGAAAGTAAACAACCAATAAATGCATAATTAAAAACTGTGATAAGTACCGTGGGGGGCCTCCTATGAGCCTAAAATGGTGCAACATTGGAAAATTATCTGAATTATGATAATAATAATAAACATTGCAGGGAATGAAACAAGCAATTAGAAGCTGCAGGAAGAGGGAGAGAGAGAGAGAGAGAGAGAGACAGCAAGCTTTGTGAGGAAGGAAATGTAACCAGAGCACAGATTTGTTGTAAACAATATTTACATAGTCCTAGAGCGCCAAAGAAACCACAAGATGTTTAAAACGGATAAATAAAAAAATTGCAGTTTCAAGTTATTTAGAAAAACTGAGTTAAATACAAGGCGCATTCACCTCCGCGAGGGCTGGGGGTGGGGAAGGGACAGCTGTCGCCATTCATTTATTTATTCGTTCAATCCACATATATTTACTGAGACTGTTCCCAGGCCCTGCCCTGGGACAAGGGACACAGAAGTAAATCAAACAGCCCGAAACTGCAGTCTAGACTTTAGAAGGGGAGACAGCAGCGAAGAGAATTAGAATCACACGATTTTACAGAGCGGCGATGGGGCAGGAGGAAAGAAAAGAGCTAAGGAGGGACATGACTTCGGAAAGACCGGAACTGGAGGCTCTGCGCCGGAAGTGACGTGGGAGGGAAACAGGAAGGAGCCCACGAGGGGGTCTGTGATGGTCCGGAGTCCGTGAGGCCTTCCTGGGTCATTTCACCCTCTGGGACGCATGTGGCCAGGCCTCTGCGGCTGGACTCCTGCTGCAGCGCTGCGGCTCCTGGCTGCAAAAGCGAATCAGTCTTCCTCCTAATCAGCAGCCACCAACCGGAAGAGGGCTCTTCCCGTGGAGGCTTTTGTTCCTGGGCTCATTTCTCCTTTCTCTGGAAGGGGCCGGAACCAGAGAAGCTCAGGCCAGTTCAGCAGGCACTTCCGGGGGTCCCAGGTGCGGAGCCACCACCTTCACCTTTTGCCAGGGCCATGACAGCAGCTATTCTGACCTGTCCCCTTCTCACTCTTGTGCACCGCTGCAGTCAAAACCCACTCCAAACCAGGCTCGATGGCAAGCGCCAGGGATCCCAGCACTCAGGAGGCTGAGGCAGAAGGATCACCATGAATTCGAAGCCAGCCTGGACTGCACAGTGAGACCCTGTCTCAAAAAAACAAAAACAAACTAACCTGCAGAAACATTCCAAGCAAAAGGAGCAAAAATCATCGTCTCTAATGACCCACAGGGGGCTGTGGGATCTCGCACCTCTGTGAAAGCTGCATTCCACATGAAGTAGAATCGTTGTACATCCTGTCCACTCTGCCATCTTTTGCTAGTCTTGACCCCTGATCTTCTCGGGGTTTCCATTCACGATTAACCTCATCAGAGATTTCCCTGACTTCTACACAAGCTAACACGCCCAGTCTTTCCCCTCTTCTGCTGGGCTTTTTTCCTAGCACTCACTGCTACTTTCACCTTACGCTGATTTGTTTTTGCCTGCTCCCCTCACCGCCACCAAGCTGTGAGTTTCACTCCAGCAGGGCCCGTATGGGACACGAGTGTGAACCCTCTGCGAACAGAAAGGAATGAATCCTCCCCAAGCCCCACTGCAAGAGTCAGGGAATAAAAACTGGGTTCCTAAATAACACCTTTGACCTTTTCCAGAGTCGTGGTTAGGATCTGGAATATCCTTAGGCTCATGTCTTGGCAGCTTGGTCCCCATGCAGTGATGTCCTTGGAGAGGGCTTTGGGAGGTGGCTCCTACCTCCTCAGTGGCCAACCCATTGGCAGAGGCATAACCTGAAGGCCTTGTTGGAGGTGATGAGACAGGAGGCAAAACCCAGTTGGAGGTAGTGGGGTCCTGGGGACACGGGCTTGTAGACTGTATTTTGTCCTTGGCCCCTTCCTCTCTGTCTCTTTGTCTCGTCTCTTTCTTGCTCCCTTTTTTGGCTGTTTAAGGTGAGCAGCTCCCTACACTGTCCCCTTCCCCATGCTACTCTGCCTCACCACAAGTCCAGAAATGATGGCCCAGAAGACCATGGACAGAACCTTCTGAAAGCATGGGACAAAAAAACTTTTCCTGCTTTAATTTAAGGTTTCTTTCTCAGGTATTTTGTCACAGTAGTGGAAAGCTGACTAGCCTCCAGGACTGAGCTCTCCCTGGTGTACCTGGAGGTCAGTGAGCCAGGATGGGTCTCTGCAAGGGCAGGAACCTGACCTGTCACTGTGGGTCACAGAGAGCCCTAGGAAGGCTCAATCTTTGAGAACAGTGGGCATGAGGTTGTGTTCTTCACAACAGAGCCAGAAGGAGATGTTTCAACTCCTGTTCTGGGGATCCCACACTTGAGGGAGAGATAAAGGAGATTGATTCTTGTCATCACGAAGGTCCCAAACTACGTGTTTCCCTGCCTCTGAAGGAACCTCTGCATTGCTTAGAGGCTCCGTTTAGAGCTTGAGCTAGAGCTGGCTCAATCCCGACAGAGGACAGCTCTGCCCTCTGGTGGCAGCTCTGAGAAGTGCCAGCACAGGAATGCTTAGAGAAAACAGGAAAAGGTTTTTCATTCTACCTAACTCCCGTATAGACGTCTTGGAAAACATAACAAAGAATAAAAAATAGTCCCATCCCCTTAATAATCCAAATGTAACCGGGCCTTGTAGCGCATCTCACTACTCGGGAGGCTGAGGCAAGAGGATCCTAAATTCAAACCTGGCAAATTAGTGACTCAGCAAGATCCTGTATCGAAATATAAATTAAAAAACTTAAAAAGGACCAGGCATGGTGAAGCATGCCTTTAATCCTGGCACTTGGGAGGCTAAGGCAGGAGGATTGCCTTGCTTTCAAGGCCAGCCTGGACTACTGTGTGTTCAAGGGCAGTCTGAGCTACATTTGGAGACCCTATTTTTTTAAAAAAAGATTTGGGGAATTAGCTCATTATGACAGCCCTGGGTTCAATCCCCAGTACTGCAAATAGCAACAATAATAATAAATTATTATTGCCAGCATCATCACCACCACCCGATGCTAGTGGAGCTTCCAGTCTGTTTTCTACCCAGCCCCAGATTGCTGAAGTCACAGAGCCACACCTGGAATCCACTCAGCAGCTGCCCCCTGCCGGGGTCAGAGTCACAGATCCCATGGAGGAAATAGGATGTGGTCAATTATTTTGGGAAAGGGCAGCCACTTAGAAAACAAGTAAATGTGGGGTACCTTTTCTTCTTTGCATCAAAATAGATTGCAGTTAGATCAAAAATGTAAATGTAAAAAATGGAACCGTAAAACACGAGCAAAAAAAGTGTGGCTCAAAACATGGGCAGCCAAAATGAGTACACTTCTCAAAAGTACCAATCACCAGTAAATATGTGAAGAAATATTCAACATCACAGGCCTTTAGAAAACGCAAATGAGGGCTGGGGATTTAGTTCAACACGCATAAGCACCTGCCTTGCAAGCTCGCACTCACAAGTTCCATCCATGGAAGTGTCATACGGGGAGGTGTTGGTAACGGGAAGAAAAGCATCTGATTATCTGTGGAAATGGAAATCTAGAAAACCATTATAAGATATAATTTGGCTAAAGCAATCAACAGTTTAATTGCACGTGCCAGTTAGGCCAGCAATTCTGCTTCCAATGCTAGGTGTCTCTGGAGCATGATTCGTAAGGGGTCAGTCTTCAGTTGCCCCTAACACTCTCTCAACTACTTGAATTTTTCCTATGATAGTATCAGGCTTTATATTTATTTATTTAGAGACAGGGTCTCGCTTTATAGTTCTGGCTGGGCTTGCACTCACAGCAGTCCTCCTGACTCAGCCTCCTGTGTGCTGGAATTAGAGGCATGCACCACCACACCCTGCTCCGACCTTTTTAATAGAACATGTTGTCACTGCTGCTGCTGCTGCTGCTGCTGTCAGTCTTTTGAGATCACTCAGGCTGTGGTGGCACAGAGAGGTCTTAGGGGACATAGTGGAGATATTCATGGCCATCCAGGTATGACTGGGACTGGGGCAGCACTTGCTGAGAAGAAAGGAGTGAATTCAGATTTCCCTGAAGGCCAAAACTGACAGGAAGAATGGCCACATTTTGTTCTCCCAAAGCCACTGTTAATGGCTGACATCCATGATGTCACTTGAAAGTCTCACGTGTTCAGAGCAGGGGTTTGAGAAGGTACCTGGGTTGTGCAGTGCTGCACTCACTGTGGACGAGTCCATTGGGCTCACAGCTGGGTGCACTGTTAGGAAGGGAGGCCTGAGCCCCAGAGCTGGAGGATGGGGGTGCCATGGAGCATTCAGGTTCAGGAAGCTTCCTATAGGGTGGGACTCAGGGTCCAGGGGGTGGGTGGGGGAGAGACATCCAGCTTGTGGAATGTTCTAGATTGTTCCAGGCCTAAGGGTCCCCTCAACCTTGCAGCCCCCACCCCATGTCCCAGTGTGGTCCCGCCACAGCTGCTGCTTGGTATAGTCGCGTGGTCACATCCACCTGTGGGCCATCTTCTCCCCCAGACTCCGAGTTCCCCAGGAAAGGCTGCAGCCATCATCTCTGTGCCCTGCATGCCTGCCACACCCCAGCCACAGCAGGGAGCACATGGCTGCCAAAGGTTTGTGGGTCATAAGAAATGCTGTGTGCAACCGTGGAGGCCACATGCCGTGAACGGTCAACATTCGTCAAGTTGTGAATCTCCCCCAAAGTGGCCGAGAGGAAGTGTGGGGTACAGCGCAGTGTCTGGTGCACAGGGGCATCAGATTTAGCAAATAAAAATACAGGATGGTCCTGGCCTTCTGGGAGGCTGAGTCAGGAATACTGCAAGTTCCAGCTCAGCCTGCGGATTTAACAAGAAATTGCCTCAAAATTCAAGAATTTTTGTAAAAAGATCTGGAGATATAGCTCAGTGCAAAGGCCCTAGGTACAACCCAAAAACAAAAACAAACAAACAACAAGCAGGTTGTCTTTCCTATACTAAATTGAACATAGCTAAACAGAATACACATACACTTAAAAGTATCTTTGCTTATCTGAAATTCAAATGTAATGGTATCCTGTATTTTATCTGGCAATCCCAACTGCAAAACATGAAAACTGAAACTAAATTTTAAAAATAAAATATAAAACTATTTAAAATTTTAAAATTACATTGACTTCAAATTAATGAAACAATTAGAACGAAATAGAAAGAATAAATTTAAAATAAATGAAAAGTAATAAAAGGACTCCTGCCACAGCCTGCACCTGGTAGCCACCCCCCCCCTTGCCTGGCTGTGCCCCCTGGGGGCTGTGTCACCAGAGGAAAGCTGGGCCTGTCACCTGGGACCTCCTGGCTGGGAGAAGCCAGAGGACAGACACAGGGCCATGGTGTATGCAGGAAGGGTCCCGGCCGCCCCTTGCAGCCCCTGCTTCCCCTCACTGAACCGTGTCCACAGGACGCCCCAGTCACACGCCAGGGCTGGGGGAGGTGACGCCATGACAGCTCCTCCAGCTGCATCTGGCTCTCCTGTCACGGTGCCGCTCAAGTCCCCAAGTGATGCTGAGTAGGTAGAAACGGGGCGGGGGGGGGGTCCCGCTTTTTCCCCACAAATCTAAATGCTAAAAGCCACTGGCAGAGAACCTTTGCTCCCTCGGGCAAAAGCCAATGTGGCCTTAGAAAAGTCAGTACGAAAGGGCTGCAGAATACAGGAAGACATAAAGGTCTGGACCCCGTGCCCAGAACCCCGCTCCCTGGGCAGGATCCTAGTGAAACAGTGCAAATTAACAGGGCCTTATTGGCAATAGCTAAAAACGGGAAACAACTTCCAAAAGAGTGATTAAGGAAACTCTTTCACCTCTCAGGACGAGCGTCCGGCAGCCACTGAGTGCCTGCACCAAGGTTGTGGACCCTGGCGACCGCCATGGAACCTTCCAGGGAAGGCCTTCCCTGCCGCGGTGCATGCCGAGATCGTGGCGCCTCCGGCGTTCCCTTTTCCTCCCCCCGGCACTTCTCCTGAGGTCCCTGTAGATTTACACGCAGTTAGAAATAACGCAGGGCTGACAGCATAGTGCAGTGGAAGAGCACTTGCCCGGCATGTGTAAGGCCCGGAGCGCCACACACACACACACAACTAGAAAAATCTGACCTCTGCATATTACAATCAGCACGTGTGTGTGTGTGTGTGGGATTGGAAGGGCTTTTTGGAAACGTTTGCTATAGTATCAATTAAGAAAGAAGGCTGAGCCACAAGTGGGGAGAGGAGGGCGCCCTGCTTCACGATGGCAGACGCTGAGCGGCCAGGCCAGGCCGGGCTGTGCAGCATCACAGAAATCAGGGTGCTTTTCGCCAGTCAAGTGGGGATCACTTTCTACGCTTTCCCTAACAGGGAGGGCATTTCCCCCCAAATCCCATTTTATTTCAAGAACAAAAAGAAATAAGATGAAAAAGAACAACAAAATTTCAAAGCATGTCAATCAGGGGGCAATGATGACATACATTGCACATTGTCATCCCCAAATCATTCACCTGGAGCACAGGACAGCTGCATTCTGTTGTTCAAACAATTCCAGAACAAATCTTTCTTTTCAGTGAACTCAGAGAAATCAGTAGTATAACTATCTTAACTATTTTTATATACGTATACATACACATATACATATATTTTTTCTTTCAACTTCTCACACTAATGAAACAATATGATGTCTACATATGTGTGTCTTATTTATTTCACTGATGAGTATGTTCTCAAGTTGCATCCATTTACCTATAAAAGTCTCCAGTTTATCCTTCTTTATGGCTGAATAGTACTCCATTGAATAAAAGACCACATCTGTTTTATTCATTCCTCATTCAATGGGCATTTAGGTTGTTTCCAAGATGTGGCTATTACAAACTGTGAAGAGGAATAGCTGGATTGAATGGGACTCTACTCCTACTTTTTGAGGAATCTCCACACTGATTTCCACAGTGGCTGCACCCGTCTACACTCCCACCAACAGTGGAGAAGGGTTCCTTTTTCCCCACAGTCCCTCCAGCATTTGTTATTGCTTGATTTCTTGATATTAGCTATTCTTTCTGGGGTGAGGTAGAATCACAATGTTTTAATTTGCATCTCTCAAATGACCAGTGATGTTGAACATTTTTTCACATATTTATTTGCTGTGTGTATTTCTTCATTTGAGAAGTGTGTATTCATCTCAGATGCCCATTTCTGGATCGGGTCTTTTAAATCTGGGAGGGCTGGGGATTTTTTTTTTTTTTTTTTAGTTTTTTCTATGCTCTGGATAGTAATCCTTTGATCCTTTGTCTGAGGAACAGCTGGCAAACATTTTCTCCCACATTATGGGTTATCTCTTCACTCTGTTGGTAGTTTCTCTTGCTGTCCAAAAACATTTCAGTAGGGAGAGATCCCAGTTGTTGATTCTTTGTGATAGTTTCCGTGCAATCGGGATTTTGTTCATAAGGTCTTTGCCTACACCAACGTCTTCAACAGTTTTACCTACTCTATCTTCCAGCAGATTTAATGTTTCTGTCCTAATATTAAGATCTTTGATTTATTCTGATTTTAGCTTACCATGGTGAAAGATACGAGGAACGTCAGACAGCACACAGAGAGGCCTCCCAGGTCCCTGGTGTCTCCGCCACTTCCCACTGGTCACGGCAGGCAGGGAGCAGAAGAGACAGGGGTACCCAGACAGTCCCAGTCCCGGCGGCAAGAAGCAGGTCTGCAAAACTGGGCCATCACCCCCAACAGCCGGCGGTGGGTGGCTGGGTGGGAGGAGGCACCTGGAGAAGGAGCCAATGAAACAGTGTCCTCTGGGGCAGCCGGGCTGCCCAGAGAGCAGGCCACAGGTCTCTGCGGGACCCTCGCCAAGGTCAGGGGCAGGAGGTCGCCCTAGGGGGCGTGCCAAAGGACGTCAGCCCCCAAGTTGTGTCCACATCACCAGGCGCATCTCCAACTGTGTTCCAGCCAAGACGTTGCTGTTTCAATCCAGTTTCTAAAAGGGCTCCTTCCAGGGCGTCCCGAGGCCCCGCCCCTTGCTGCACCCGCGCCCCGGAGGTCGCCCCTAGCCTTTGTGACCCAGGACAGCGCCGGGCCTGGCCAGCGGGGGGCGCGGCGGGCGGCGCTCAGATGCCGCGGGGGTCCGGGAAGCGCCCGGTCGTCCAAGTCCCCCTCGACTTGAGAGGCTGGGTGGTCTCTCTGCACACCAGCAGCCACAGGACAGGCCCGGGAAAGCAGCAGGACTCCCCAGGCAGGGCGTCATGCCACCTTCCCAGGCAGGGCCCGCCCACCCTCTGTGCCCGGGGCTCCGCAGGGGTGACCTCTGGGTGACCGCTGGAAAGCAGGGAGCCCCGAGAAAAGAGGGAAGAGCCGGGCCTGGGCTATAGCACCTGCGCTGGTGGTAGCAGCTGGGTCAGGCTAACACCACAGGCGGAGTAATGGCATATGCCTGTCATCTCAGCGCTCTGGGAAGCTGAGACAGGAGGATCTCCAGAATCACAATGTTGAGCCCAGCCTGGCTCAATAGTGACTTAGCAAGACCCCCGTCTCAAAATGAAAAACAAGAAAAGGGCTGGGGATGTAGCTGTGTGCGAAAGCTGTGCACTCGATGCCTCAGACTACAAGCCTCTCATCCATCGAGTACTTCTATAATTGTACTGAACGTCTAATTTACAGATCTGAATCCTCAGGACAGCCCTGGCAAAAAGGTTGTTGATCGCTCCCATTTCAGACGGCAAAACTGAGTCTTGGAAAAGGTCGATTCTCACACAGCTAGTGAAGCGCTGGGATCCGATCTGGGTCTCGTCTTCCTCCTTGGCTTTACAAGGCGCAGGGTCTCAACCAAGACCCCACTCCCCTCCAGGGCGGAGTCCCCAGGCCGCTGCGGCCTCAGCACTGCGCTCTCTGGCAGAGGAGGAACATGGGAGCAGCAAGCTCCCGCCTGGCTGCGTTGCCCTCCGTGCCAGCCCTGCCCTGCTCCACCTGACACACCCGGAGGCTCCCGAGCCCTCTGACCCCCAGTGACGCCCACGCCGTCTGTGCTGAAAGGGCTGAGCTCCAGGCACAGCAGCCGGGTTCCGGGACACCGGGGGACGCCATTGTGAGGAGGACAGCGCATGCGCGGGGCTGCAGGGGGCTGCGGCTCAGGCAGGGTCCCTGGGGGTGACAGTAGCGCTGGCCCCCCAAGACCCCACCCAGCAGAGCTGAGTGTACCCCAGAGCCCACCGAGCTCTGCAGCCTTTCTCCTACATTGGGGAATTTTTGTTGCTACTACGTTTTGTTTTGGTTTAGAGACAGGTCTTGCTCTGCAGTTCAGGCTGGCCTGGAACTTGTTTAGGTAGCCCAGGCTGGATTTGAACTCACAGCAATCCTCTGGCCTCAGCCTCCTGAGTGCTGGGATTACAGTCGAGCACCACTATGCCTGGCTTATGGCAATTTCATTTCATTAGTGAAGAAACTTGCTAGAATGTTGGCGTCAGCAGTGTTGATAATGGCTCCCCCCAGGAAAAGACACAAAAATGTAAATGTCCAAAACCAGAAGATGGGTTGAATAAACTTCCCGTAATATGAATACAGGGTGGAGTAGTATGCAGCCATTAAAAATTACTTTTAGCTGGACATAGTGGTACACACCTGCAATTCCAGAACTCTACAAAGATGAGGCAAGAGAATCCCAAATTCAGCCCTACCCAGCCTGGCTAACTTGGCAACTTAGTGAGACCCTGATTTTTAATTATTATTTTATTTTGGTATCAGAGATAGAACTCACGACCTTGTACTTACCAGGCAAGTGCTTGAGCCACTGAGCTAAATCCCCAGCCCCTGATTTTTAATTTTTAAAAATTCTTTATATTTTATTTATTTATTTATCTTTCAGACAGAGACTCATTCTGTAGTTTAGGCTGGCCTTGAACTCACTGTGTAGCTCACGGTGTAGCCTCCGGAATTATAGGCATCACACATCACCACAGCCTGCCAATCCTTTTTTTGTTTTTCTTTTTTGGTACCAGGGATCAAACTCACAACCTTAGCTCAGTGGCATAAGTTCAAGGCAGGTGCTTATGCTGCTGGGCTAAATCCCTGGCTAATCCTGTCTTAAAATAAAAAATAAAAAGATCTGATTCAATTGAGCTGGAGATTTAGCTCAGTGGCACAAGCACCAGCCTGGCAAGCACAAGGTCATAAGTTCCGTCCCTGGTACCAAAAAAAGAAAAGACCTAGCTCAGTGCAAAGGCAGAGGTTCAGTTCCCAATACTGCAAAAATAAAAACTTTTCACTGGACAACCTAAAAATCTTCTTGGAGCGGGAAGATGTATTAAAGGATGTAGTCAAAGAAGATTTGGTAACGGAGTAAATGCTCACAGTAAAATATTCACAGAAAAAGATCTGGCCCACAATGGGTGTTCAATAAACGTTAATGATCATTATTGCAAAACAGAATGTTAATGAACAATATAATTTTACTTTTTAATTTTTCTTGGGTTCTGGGGATTAAATTCAAAGCCTCATGCAGGCCAAGGATACAACTCAGTGGCACAGTGTCTGCCTGGCAAGTGCAAGGTCCTGAGTTCGATTCCTGGTACCAAAAAAAAAAAAATCCTCATGCATGTTACACAAGGATTTTCCACTGAGCCACATCCGAACCCTAACAGGACTTTAAATTAGTACAGTTGTACATGCATTTAATGTGAAAAAATTGAGAAATCCCAACAGTAGTTAACTTTGGGAGGTGGTTTTTTCCGTGTGTATTTTAACAATCGGTGTAATTATTGAGCCCAGGGATATGAGACCAGTCTGGACAATAGTGAGATCCCATCTGTTAAAAGAAGTTACTGGGGATGGAACCCAAGGCCTTTGCACTAAGCTGTATACCCCAGTCTTTTCATTTTGAGCTAGGGTCTCACTAGGTCACTCAAGCTGGGCTTGAACTTGTGATCCTCCTGCCTCAGCCTCCCAGACTATAGAGAATCCTTTCCCATGCTTGTTGCAGTCCAGGAAGTTTGATATGTGTAATCCCAAGGAGAAGTTATTGGACTTCTAGTGAGTTAATTCCAATCTATCACTTCCAGTGCAACCCAAGGCGAGAATAAAGACACCAAGACATATATGCAATGTGGGGAGCCAAGGGGTCCTCAGTCCAGCCAAGACGGTGTTCACCGGAATGAAGGCCAAGACCCAGGGCCCAACCCCGGTTTTATTAATTCTCCATGAGGGCGTGGCTCAGGGATGAGGGACAATCAAAGTGGCGGGAAATGGACCACAATGAGCTGGGCTAGGGAGGAGGTCTGAGGTCACCTCTGAGATAGGCAGAGGGCAAGAAATGCAGAGAGAGCGATCTGCATAACAACTGAGGCAGTGTCTAATAATTTAGGGTTGGCGCTTCAGTCCTGATGTCCAGTTCTTTTTGCCCTGGGAAGTCACAGCCTCTTTCTCGAGGCTCAGTCCCAGCTGATAGCGTGGAAAACAGATTTCCATATCGCCCAGCTCAACCACGTATTGGGGGGGGTCCCTAGGCGGGGTAACACTGACCTGTCACTTTGCTTTAGAGATGACTCATCAGCTGCTCAGCCAGCCCAATCTGCATTGCTTAAAGGCAATTGAAGGGACAAATGGCCCAGCCAGCTCAGTACATATCAGCACATGAGATAGGGCCAAGTATATCTGAAATGGAGACAGGTGCTCTTCTTTTCAAGGACAGCCAAGGACTCACCTGGGGGGTTCCCTACACCAGACCCACAATGCTTTTGTTTTGGGGGGAGGGTTGGTACCAGGAATTGAACTCAGGACCTTGTGCTTGCCAGGTAGGCACTTGTGCTGAGCTACATCCCTGCCACCCAGGGTGATTTTTATTATTATTTTTTTATTCCCTTTCATCCTAGGGAATTTGTATCTGTACACAATTCTTCTCCCAGTCCCCTCCCCTCATTTACACAAGCTTTGATTCCATCTTTTTTCCTTCCATTTTTCCTCTCCCTCTTGCTTCCCTTTCCCTCCCTCATTTCCCTTCCCATCTGAATGTGTTTTTCGCGATTCTCACACAAGAAATAATGTGCTATTTATGTTTGATGTATTTCACCTATGAGTATGGTCTCAAGGTACATCCATTTTCCTATAAATCACTTCTTCATGGCAGAGTAGTATTCTACTGCATATAAATACATCTTTACAGAATGGTTTTCATTAGCCAAATGGCCTGGCAGCTCCTTCCCTCCTGCAAGTTCTCTGACCCCTGGGTGCCTGCCACGGCCTTCAGCGCTAAGGGCCTCACTGCCCTTCCCTCTCCTTAACCTTGGAGCCAGGCTCCAAGATTCAGTCCCTACTGGGATTCCTGCAGGCAGCTAATTATCACAGTTCAAGGACTGAACTATGTTCCTTCTACATCTTGCTTCTCAGAGACACATGTGAAACCTGCCCGTGGCTGAGCGGCGTGGAAAGGAATGATCTTTCCGTGGAGGCCGCGACCACTGTGGAATCAGTGGCTCCTACCTGCGGCTGTCAGGATAGCTCAGGGCTCTCAGCAGGCGGAGCTGCTGCTCCCGGACACCAGGCTCCGGAACCAGGGCCAAAAAACCTCTTTCCTTCTTTAAATCATGCAGTCCCGGGTGTGCTCTTTCAGCAAAGGGAACCAGACTAAGCCAATGCCCTTCGGAACCGGAGAAGCTAAGGACTAGGTTTCTTTCTGAACAGGGAACCCTCAGAGCTGAAGAGACACCACCTGTCTGCTGACTTGCAGGATGCTGTCAAGCAAATGTCAGGAACCAATGCAGTATCCATCTATTTTGTTGCAATTAGTCTATTTCTAGGAGTCTACTTCAAGAAAAAAAATACAAAATGTAAGGAAAGCCAAAAAGACGTTTATTGAAGTCCATTTATAGCTGAAATAAATGTATATATAGAAACAAACATTCAACAAGGAAATGCCATGCAGTCATTTGGAAAAAAGATTCTACATCAACAGTGAAAAATACTGGAAAAAAAAGCAGGGTAAAAGTTAAATACATACTTACAACTTGGGTGGCGGGGAGGCAGGAAGAAAATGTATCCACGAAAAAGTCTTAGTCTAGTTGTGTTTTTTCCTTTTCCTCCAACTTTCCTTTTATTACTTTTTTTGTTTTTTTCTCTTTTTGATACAGGGTCTCGCTATGTACTTCAGGCTGGCCTTGAACTCACTGTGTAGCCCTGGCTGGCCCAGAACTTGTCGGGCTCCTCCTGCCTCAGCCTCCTGAGTAATGAGTGCGGTGATTACAAGCCTAACATACCACACCCTGTTATCACATTCCTGAGCGCTACCCACAGGCACGCACATCCTAAACCTCCCTCCAGCCCAGAATAGGAAAGAACCCTAAAGCCACGATGCCTTAGGAGCAGAAGCTGAGGCTGAGAGCGGCTGCTGAGACCCCAGGCCTCAGGCGCACGCAGACCACCATCTACACGGGTGGGCAAGGAAGTCAGCCACTGCAAGCAGAATTGCGGGAACAAAGGGTCACATGTGCTTGGGGCTCTGCAGTTTACAAGGTCCCGGCCACCTGGAAGACAGTGCTGAGGCGGCCCAGGCATCCGAGGAGACCAGACGTGGGTCAGGAGGCCGCCGGACCCGGCTTGGCGCCTTCCAGCACATCCGGTGCCCTGCACCATGGCCAGAGGTGTTAAGTGTCTGCCTTTGCTAGGCGGGAAGCTGCCTCCACCACCGCTCACACAGGGCCAGTGCGGGTGGGCCCTGGGGCTGCCGGTCAGTATCTGCAAACACCCGCTTCCCGAGTCTCCTCGACCCAGGACACGTGGCGTGGTTCCTTCCACGGCGCCCCGCCGCGGGACCTGGCCGCTCCTGTCCACACTCGGGCCTGTGCTGGCGGAGCCTTGCCAAGGGCAGCGTCGCTCCCCGTCCCACCTGGCCCTGAGGCGCCCAGAGCTCCATCCAGGGCCCAGTTTGCTTTCCCAGCAACCCTGACTCACCGTGACTTAGCTTTGATGTCGCACAGGCCCCTGGGCTGCAGGCTGCAGGGAGCCCCGCCCGCGGCCCAAGAGGTGCTTAAGCCTTCCGCCTTCCGGAGCAAATGAGACGCGAGACAAAAGGACATTATTATGGTGCTTTTTCCGTTTTTTTCTTTTTGCACAAAAACAGTCCATTTATTCAAGTGTTCTCCAGCACAAGTACATTAGAAAGGAGCTTTATTATATTCTTCTGGGCACAAAAAAAAAAAAAGTGATGAAGGCGGAACTGACAGACTTTCTACATCTGCTGTATGCATTGACCTCTTTAATTATTTCATAAACAGCTATGTCACGAGCATCACGTACACAGAGATACAACAGAACACCAGGCGGCCGCCGCAGGGCCCCGCGGAGCCCCGCGCAGCGCCCAGCATCCCCAGAAACCAGACTGTGAAATGTACATTATTATTGTCAATAAATAGAGAAGCAACCCTAAAAAAAAACAAAAAACAAAAAAATACAGTGGTGAAAGGATGCTGGAACCAGGAAAAAAACGAACAAAAAAGAAGGAAAGAAAAAGAAGAGGAACGGAAGAGAGAGGAGGAGGCTGGGGCGGGTCCGGGAGGTCCTGCGTTAGCTGCGTGGAATGTGAAGTGAAAGTGCTCTGCCACCGGGGTCAAAGCGCGATCGTCTGTAACAGTAAAAGTTATTACCAAATCAGCTACGGAGTTTATTCTTCAGTATGAATACATGATTTCCCACAAGTAAGTAAGCACCCGCTACTTCAATGCCTCAGCTAAAACACGTGAAATCGCTCTTAGTTTTCAAGTACAAAGTTAAAATGCCTTTTTAATAATAATATATCAGAGTAAAATAATAGTCTCTTTTAAACTCCACTACAAGAAAACAAAACAAACAGTCATTGTCCAGACAGCAGACTTAATTTAACAATATATATTTTTAATAAAATGTTTTAGCACCTTGTTGAGTCACCTCCTCCCTCTGCATATTCTAAGGAATTTCGGCATTTTTGTTGTCTGTTGAATTCTAGGGCTGTGCAACCAAATCGGTCTGTAAGTGAAATAGGACCGCAGGACGCTTTGGACGGCTGCTCATGGCCTGGGCGCTGGCTGGAGGCTGCCAGACTGGGGTGTGGAGGAGGAGTCCCAGGAGTTTTCCAGTTACCAGAGTTTTGGGGGGTCCAGGGGCCTTTCCGGAAGTGAGCAAGTCCCCGGGAGCAAAGGACCTTCCACCTTTCTCCTCCTTGTGTTCACCTGCTTGTTTCTCCTGCCTCTACGCTTTACTGCCTGGGGTCAGGCAGGTCCCCAGCCAAAGGGCCACCTTAAGCTGGGCCTCAGATAAAACCCGTAGGTATGAGGTCCACACTTCCGAAGACCCCGCCTTCCTTTACCAAACGCAAAGATGCCAAAGCACAACCTGCAACCATGGAACTCGCCCTCTGAATAAACTTATACCCTTTCCTGTCAGGTCTCCCTGACCCCAGCACAAGGCCTGGCCAGGAGGGTCACTGTGCCTTCAAGCCATCTCTTTGTCATACCATCTCCAGCCCAGGGGTGGGAAGCAGGCTTCAGCTGCTTCCTGCCAAAGGGACAACTGGATGTCACCCACTAGTCACAGCACCGGGCCCAGGCAGACTAGAACAAGGTTTGATGACAAACTCAACTCCCTCATCTCCCAAGACCAAACTTGTGGACCTGTCTGGAAACTCAGCTCTCACCAGCATGGTGGCTTTTCTGTCCCTGATGGTTGAACCAAGTACTCTTCTTGGTGCGCACTGCAGCTAGCAGCCTCCCAGGAAAGGACTCCTCCGACAAGACACTAGCGCCACAGCCCTGCGGCACGCTGAATGGCAACAGAAAGTCAGGAGCTACCCTACGTATTCACACTTACAATCAAACCCAGAAAACTAATGATTGTTTTTCCTGTAAGAGCATCTCTCAGATGGCTCAGCTCAATTCCTGCCTCGCTCCTGTTCGACTCCTGGGTGCTAGAGATGGAGGGTGATCGGAGCAGCCAGGCCTACAGGCCAGCCGCCTTCCTTCCCTCCTGCCATGGAGTCTGCCTGTCCACTGCTCACTCCAGCCACTTGCAAAAATCACACAGGGCTCTGCCCGCCAACCATGCCCAGGCCTGCTGGAAAGCTAAGAGGTCGTACAATGCTTTTTGGGGAATTCTGCTTTCTGATAAGATGTCAATAGCAGGGAGACTCTGGGGTCAAGAAAGAAAAACAGTAGATACAAGATCCCCCGCTCCTCACCTGCAGGCCCCCAGCTCAGTTTGCCAGTCTGTCCCATGGGGAAGGGATTAGCACCAGCCAGCTTGACGCCCTGCTGGGATCCAGCGAATACCTCCTCCAGTAGGAGGCCAAGGCTCCAAGACCCTGGCTCTAGCACCAGCTACCTTCCTCAGGCAAGGGCCATGGGTCTTTGGCACCATGTTCCACTTGGCACCTGCAGGAGGGAGATGTCACCCTTGGTCCCCAGGGCCAAGTCCCAGGGGAAAACGGACCTACTCTTTGGAAAAGCAACCCCGAAGAGCACCCTCGGGGCTTCGTCCCAGACTTTGTCCCATCCCACAGCCTCTAACCCTGGCCTCATCTACGTAGAGCCTAGCGAGCCTGCCTATCCCTACCATGATCTTACCTCAGCTAATGAAGCACAGCTTCCTTTTGAAAAGGACCCAGAACCTGTCACCAGAAGTCCCCAGAGGTGGATGGAAAAGCAATGCAGCCTGGCCAAGAAGGCACAGTTCGGGTCCTCTCCATCCGACCAAGTTTGAGACCAAGCCCACAGGCTGGGCTGCAAGAAAAGCTGGTGATTAACTCCTGCCCCTGCGTGGGATCCATCCTGGGGTCACTAGAGTGAGAGGAACAGGTGCTAGGGGTTTGGTCACAACATAGCCTCTGCGCCCAGCACCCACGCTTGAAGCAAGCTGGCCAGCCCACGCCGGGCCTGTCACATCCTTGACTAGCAAAGCCCTTCCTGAGTCCCCACACCAACCCCCAGGGGGAGCACCAGGCCTAGCTAAGGTGGTGCTAGGGCCATTGGGGAAAGCTAATTCCTTCACATAAGTGGGGGACAGAGGCTCAGGAGAGCCAGAGCTCTGGAAGAGGAAGGCCCAGACAGTCCTGTCACCAGGCGCCGGGAAGACCTTGGCGCTGGCCAGCGGGGGAGGGAGCACCTTGGACTGCCAGAAGCAGCCGTCCTCCCCACAGCCCTCCTGGAGTGGTGCTGGTGGACTCCAGGCCTGAACAAAGCCCTGCCGGGGCGAAGAGGTGACTGGCCAGCACATTTAGCACAAAGACTCCAAAGAGGGGAGAGGTCTCTCCTCTCTTAGCAGCTCCAGTCCCAGGGGGACTGGTCACCAGCTGCCACAGCAGAAAAGCAGCAGGCAGCAAGTGGGTGTTAGTGTCAACTCTGCCTGTGGAGGAAACCAGCAGAGCAGGCCAGGCCTACGTGCCCCAGAGAGGAACAAGACAAGACAAGCCACCAGCTGTGCGCTTTTGCCCCAGCCATGAGCAAGAGGTTCAAAGCCTCCGTCTAGTTTGGTTACTAATTACTGATTTACTTTAAGAGGTGGGCTTTAGTCCCATTTGGTTTTTTGTTTTGTTTTGTTTTCTTTCCCAATGGAAGCCCCACAGCCCAGACAGACAGAGATGTCAATTCGATTTTGGTTGGGCGAATAGGTAGGGGGAGTAGAGGGCTGACTTTACTGGTGCCTGGAGTCGCAGGTCAGTATCACAGGTTGCTAACAGAAGAATCTTTGACATCACCAGGGGCAAAGGGGATTAGAACACGACCTGCTAGAGGAAGCACCTGCTCCATCAAACCTCCTCCTTTTCCTGCCTTCAGCACCTAGCAACTTCTGAGATCGACAGTCTGCCTGCAATCAGGGCACAGAGGTAAAGAGCTGCGTGGGCTGACTCCACAAAGTCCTGAATCCTGGGGAGAAGAGCCTGGGGCCCTCTGGTGTGTGTGAGTGCACTCGCTATGTATCCGAACAGAAGCGGGATCCTGCGTGTGTGAGGACTGACCGGTGTGGGGCTTCTGTCTGCGGCAGGGACGCGGGCTCAGGGCTGAGCTCGATCCCCGCCACCCCACTGTGTAAGGTTTCTTCTATGTGACCCTATCTATGAAGTTATAGAGCGCCTATCACCGTAGGCCCCATCTTTCTAGGGATGCAGACTTGGGACCATGTGCTTGATGGCACACCTCCCAGTTCTGCCGGTCCCAGGAGGTGCCGCCCCCCCTCCCATTATAAAATATATATCTCTATATGCCACATATCTACACCCCATCCATCCAGGCAAGCTCCGCCTGTTGGGCTCTCACCCCCGAGCGACAGCGCCATCCCTCCCCACCGCCAATGCCGGGCTGTCGGGCTGCCAGCCCCGGTGGGAAGCAGAACAAAGTGCGAGCACGTGGGGCCCCAGGTGCCGCCGACTCGAGGTAAGAGCACAGCTATCATCAGACCAAACACTAGAAAATAAACACACACCACTCCAACCACACACACAAGGAGAGAGGCTGCCCAAGCCTCTCTCCGGCCCTGACACACCTGATCACGAGGAGGGGAAGTAGAAGAGAAGAGCAACCAGCCGGAGGGCGGGCCTTGGGGACTCCCTGGCCACCCAGTGGCCCACCTGGCCCGAGGGGTAGGAACCAGGGCACCAGAGCCACTACTGCCTTAGAAGCACCCTGCTCCCCGCACCTTGGTTTGAAACCTAAAGGGAAGGGTGTTGGGCTTTTGTTTCCTTAAAGAAAATCTTAAAACAAACAATTATAACCAGAACCATAAGAATAATTATAATAAAAGGTGTCATCAGCCTCCCAGTATAAAACTGCAGCCTTTGGAGATGACCAAAAACATCACATTCCAGGGGCCCAGAGCCGCCTTGTGCACAGAGGGGAGGACTGAGGGGCCTCATAAAAGAACACACAAAAGGCGACTTAGACAGGAAAGCACCAGTACGTTTTGTATGTTTTTTTATTTGCTCCAGGTGGGGTTTGTAACTGTCACTTTCCCACACTCTGGATTACTTCTGATCCCACCACAAGGAGCCCTCAACTCTGCGAACATGAGAAATCAGGAATGAAGACTCCTTCCCCTCCCATCTCGCCAAGGAGTCTCCGTTTTTGAAAGATCTCAAAGGTTACTGCATGAGCACAGACGAACTCCACGCTCAGCTTCCCAGGCCCTGACCGCCTCAGCTCACCCCCTTTTTTGGCAGGGAGAGAAGCGGGGGGGAACGCAACTCGATTCCCCTCCTTCAGCTTATTAAAAACCAAGGGGGGAAGCCCTGCCAGACAGCACACCGTGTCTCCAAGCTGAATCCCCTTCCCCATCCTTGGTTAAAACCCTTTGCACATAAGGCCAGATGGAAGCTGATGTTTTTACTCATCTCGCTGTTTTAAAGCACCATTATGAAGTCAGGTTGTACAGTAGTTAACAGTACCTTTTATATATATATCTCATATCTATCATATATATATAAACTGTAAACAAGAGGTAACAGCGGCTTCTAGAAACTGGTTTTCTTCAAGGTTTCCTGTGTGGTAGGCACCTGAAATACTGTAGAAAAGTATCTTGTGTGGTGATCTCATCTCCCTGCTGCTAGCTGGGTTCTGTTTGCGTGACCAGGAATGGTGCTGGTAGACAGCTCGGAGGGAGGCGGGGAGGGAGCTCGGCCGCCGAGTGTCTGATTTTCTGCCCCTGCTTGTGCTCCTATCTGATCAGGCTAGAGACAACGACAACAAAAAGATATATAGTAAAAAGAAAAATACCCAATATATAGATTTATATAGAATTTCCTTTTCTCATCTCTCTGGCCTCCCCTCTGGCTGGGTATCATTACCATTTGTTACTGATTTTTGCTGCAATAAACGCTCGTTTCAGTCACAGCAAGAAACAAAAACCCAAACAAACAGAAAACCCCTCTGAAAGAGTAGAAAACAAAAGGTTTGACCCAAAAAGGGGGTGGCGGGGGAGGGGGCTTGGTTTTGCTTTTTAAATAGGACTGAAGATTAACATTGAAAAATCAGGAGATGATGTCCGACCCTTTTCGCAAGGCAAAGCCCTCCGGTATTTCCACCTCTGTGGTTTTTGTTTTAAATTCCTTTTTCTCTTCTGGGTGCTGATACTTCTCTCCATCCTCATGTTCTTGGTGTTTTATTGTATTTTGTGTTTTTTTTTTTTTGTTTGTTTGTTGAACTTTGTGTCACTACCTCAGTTTGCCCCTATGTCCCTTACACACAAGCAAAATATTCCTTCAGTGGAGCAAAGAGGTGGCGGATGACTGGCACGCTCCAGGACCGGCCCAGCAGTCTCTGCCTCGCCAAGCGGCTCATGTTGGAGACGTCGGTATAGTGGACAGGGAAGCCAAACACCCTGGGAGACAAGAGCGGAAAGGGCAGGGTGAGTGCAGGCTGCCCCGAAGCCATCCGGCCACACGGCAGGAGCAGGCAACCAGGGCTGTCTGAGCACCGTTCACACCCACTTCGGAGGCTGCCCTGCTCCACGTCCTCTGCCCTCCACAAGACACCCGATGGCCCTCCGAGGGCGTGCAGGCTGTGTGCTGGCCGGGCTCTGTGGACCTGAAGGCAGTTAACGCTATCCCTGCCCCAGGACTCACACACAACAGAAACAAAGACGATGTCCATTAAAAAGGCCTCTGAAATGCCTTCCCGACAAGCTCTACAGCTCCCCTGTAGGTCCATGATAGAAGGCTGAAGTCTGAATGCATCCCCCAAAGTCGCCGAGAGAGGACAAGAGCTCCAAAACAGAGCTGAACTCTGGCTTCACAAGTTCAAGGATTTCCTGTCTGCTCTGGTTGTCTGTGCAAATGATCTTTTTGTCTGGCTAAATCCTAGTTTTCTAGAACCAGGAGCTAAACCAGTCCTTGAGTCCAGCTTGCACAGAATGAGGGTGCAGAGGCCGTGTGGACCACCCGCACCCACACTGCTGCACCACCTCCTGGAATACTGCAGGATGAGTCAGGGGAGCCTGGGAACCTAGGCACCCGAAAGGGATTCCCAGACCCTCGATTCAGGACCGGTCACTTACAGAATGTGCAAGGACCCGGCCAACCAAGAGTCCCCTCCCAGGACTCTGCTGTACTGGGGAATCCTTGGATTTGTGGACAACACAAGCCTGGCAGGAAGGGTGGAACCCACCCTTTGAGAGCAAAGCAGGCAGGACACACTGCACAGAGCACCCCAGTGCAGACGCAGGTACCTTTCCATTTCAGTGCACCATAGGATGTCCTCTTTCTCATTCATGAAGACGGGGAAATGCTGGTCTTTGCCCTGCTTTATGGAGTTTGACCTAGTAGTAATGGTCCTCACTTTGCTGAACTAGAAGATGGAGAGAAGAGAGCGATGAGCCCACATCCAGCAGAGGCTGAGCCCCCAGCCCACTTGTCCTGCTTCTCTTAATACCCTGAGGTCACCTGGCCAGTCAGGCTCGAAAGGTGGCAGCTCTGGCCACTACACTTCTAAGTCTCCCAAGGGCTCAGCCCTCTTGGGGCTGTGTCTGAAGGAGACCAACGCTCCAAGCTGCACTGTGGTCAACAGTCCTGAACCCTGCACCTGCTGGCATGAAGCCTCAAGCTCTGGGCGTACGTAGCAGATTTCTCTAGACAGAAACCCATGTCCCAGGAAGACACCCCTTGTTCTGATGACTCTTGCGTGAGTCTTGGTCAAAATATGTTTTAAAGGTCACAGCAGGGCTCAGAACTTTGCTACAGACTCCTTGGTGCCGAGCCCCCAGTGGAAGGAAGGACCAAAGGCAGCAGCCCTGGACCATGCCCTGGCCAGCCTGACAGATTTTAAGGTCCTATGTTGCATTCTCTACACTGGCTGAGCCAGAGGCCGAGGTGCACTGGTATGTGCACACTGCCGACTCCACCCCACCTCAGCCTGTCCCCTCAGAGGCCCTGGGCCGGGGCTGACCTTAGCTATCCTGCCGTGTTCCAGGCACTCCTGCAGCTCCAGCTTATCGTTCACAGTGGATGCCAATGGCCTGCAAGGTAGGAGAGAGTATGACAGCAGAGACCTGGGGAGCAGCAAGGTCCCCCGAAGGTGCTCACCTCCAGCAGCTACCTGATACCCAAGGGCACGAATATAGGTAAGAACCCTCTGCGAACTCCAAAACGTCACAGGCACACCACGGCCATCCACGGACCCATCGGTCAGGCCCCACCCTGCCAGGCAAATTCAAAAGCAGTCTCAAACTACCAAAAGGCAGGTGAGGTCTGCCCAGAACAGGGAGAAAAAGCCTGCATTTGTTTGTGAATTCTGGGACGATGTCTCATTCTATAGTTTGGGCTGGCCTGCAACTCATAACCTTCCTGTCTTGGTCCTGAGCGCTGGGAACAGAGGTGCACCTGGGAATTCTGTACCCGGCAAAAACACAATTTTTTAAAAATTGGTTATTTTTAAACGCTGTTTTGTCTCAAAACAAAGTGAGCTTTCAGGGTAAGAGAATATGCTCTATCTTGAGGTGGTTTGGTGTTTGTTTTTTTTGAGGCTGGCTTTGAACTCACTATGCAGCCCACACGGTTAAGAAATCGTGTCACCCCTCCTGCCTCGGTGAGCACTGGGATGAGCAGCATGTGCCACCACACAGCTGTGCCTTGACATGTGGCAGTGATTCTGGAGTGTCACTGGATGAAATTCACTGGTATGTACACTTTGTACACATGCAATTATAGTTTTGCAGTCAACCCAAGGACTCAAATTCTGTGATACTCCTCAGACAGCAGGCCAAACAGCTGAAGCTCTTCGAGCACTATGACCCCGAGCTGTGTTTAACGCAGGTTTGCATGGCACTCCAGATCTCAGTGTGCGGCCCTGGGCAGACACCTTCTTGACTTTGCTCTACTTGTATGTACCACCTACTTGGCCCCACAGGGTCCCTCTACTATTTGTAGGCCTTCTGAGTCCTTGTATTTTAAGGTTGGAAGTGGGTGGCAATAATCCTGTTGGACCATGACCTGTCAGGGAACACTGAAATAGTAGCTCCACAGAAACACTGGACCAAGCAAGTGTATCTCCTTGCAAAACACAGGCTCAAAAAGCTATTGCAAAAGACCAAGAAGGTATGCGGTGGGAAAGGCTCTCCAAGCCCAAGTGACAGCGACGCAGAGATCACTGAAGCCAAGTTACACGATGTGTTCCATTTACAGGTAGGCCAAGAAGGTCTACAACCCATGCTGGAGCCGAGCCTGCTTGTGCACACCTGTAATCCCAGCACTCAGGAGGCTCAGGCAGGGCGATCACTGCAAGTTTGACACCAGCCTGGTCTACACAGAGAGCTCAAGGCCAGCCTGAACTGCTCAGCAAGACCCAGTCTCAAAAAGACAAAAAAAACAAAAAAAAACCCCCACCCTCCATAATGGGTCTCTGGAACAGGTGGTTCTCTCTCTGCTTTCTAACAGCAATTCCAGAAAAATCTTTCTCCAAAAGCCTGTCATGCAATCATTACACCCAAAGAAAAAAAATTTTCTTCAATCCTTGATATTAAGATCTTTACCTGTATGATTTAAATAAAGAAGTCCTTTCCTTCTTACAAAGGACATGAAGCCCACGCAGTGTGGAAGCGAACAAGCTGAACCTTCAGACTCAGGTGCTCCCGCTTCAGGTTCCCCCTCCTGGGCGCCTCACCCTCCCCGCAACTCCCACCCTGCAGGTTCTCCCCCAGGAGGCCCTAAGAACCAGCTGACTCCGGACACATCGAGGTAGGAGAGGCAGCTTGAACTCCAAAGCACAGGATCCTCCTGTGCAAAAAAAAGCACCTTTTTTTGGTGGTTTTGGGAATTGAAGCCTGCGTCTCATGCATACTAGGTCAGCTTTTTTATTTTGAGAAGAGGTCTCACTGAGGTGCCCAGGCTACCCCCCAGCTTGTGCTCTTCCTGTGTAGGCTGGGATTGCAGGTGGGCACCACTGTGGCCAGCTAAGAACAGCTCTGCAACTCTGCAGTTGCTGGCTTCTTCAGGCAAGTCTTTTCTTTGCCTCAACTCCCCATCTTTCTCAAGGAATAAAAAGCACAGAAGAGTAGCAGGCACGGAATAAAAGAGGCCAGCCCGGCAAGGTTCCTCAGTGACTCCCTCTTCTCTGGGCCATCCTGTCTGTAGACACCACCCGTGGCACCCACCCCCCAGCCCTGGAACGCTCACCAACCTGTTCATACCGGGAAGGTTACCCCAGAAGTAGCGGGCTCTGTGTGCAGCGGACACTTCTTTGGCATCGATCATCACAGGGTTGGACTTTAAACAGGAGACAGTTTAAAAATGAACAATTAGCCAGTGCTTGCTGATTCTGCTGGTTGAGAACCTAAAGCCCTCAAAGGCTCACATTTCTCTCTCTACATCCTGGGACAGCCTGAAGCCTCCAGCGAAGGCTGGAACCAACACTAGCCACATACACAAACACACCTTGCCATGAACACGTGCTCTCACAGAACATTCCAGACTGGTATCATCCAAATGAATTTTCTGCACGGATGAGCATTCTTGTCTGTGGGCACTGTTCCTTGCTGTCGCCCCTAGGCTACTAGTTACAGGTGGTCACACTGTGTTTGAAACAAGGCCAGTGGGCCTGAGGAGCAGATTTTTCTTGTCAACCGCCACACAAGGCCAATGGCTCCCATTCTGGACAAGGGATTTCCGACCATGCACTCTCCAGACAAAGAGCAGGCTTCAGTGAGCCTGCGTGTGCACTGGGCCCAGATTACAAGCCAAACGGATGACCCCTCACGTTTACAATCACAACAGGCCTGGGGTGTTACTGAGCCCACCCGAGAATGCCTTTGGCAGCAGAAGTCCTCTGTATGTGGCACACCCATGGCTAAGCACTGAACTGGATTTAAGTCATAAGATGTAAGTTGGGATAAGGACGCTTTTATCTGGGTGCCAGCCATAAATGGCACCCAGGGAATGAAAACAGCCAGTTTGGTCAGAGAAAATTGACCGTGCCCCCTAACCACACAGAATCCCCATCCCTGGCACCTGACCCTATGTAAAGACAGTTGGTACCACCTCACACATGGAGGAGAGCACTTGTTTTTTCTGGGGGCCTCTAACACTGGCTCCTCCTGCTCTGCTTGAGAAGCCCCGAGCATCTCACACAGGCCCCTTGCAAGGCAGAAGTCCTCAGGCCCCAGCTGCACCATGCAGATGAGACAGAAATAACGCAGTGGTCAAAGGTACAAGCCGTTAGTGAGCTGACCAGTCAAACGATGGCTGCTGGGTATACCTCGAGAAATCGAGAGATGTCCCTCTTGTCACTAACGCCCATGGCCACCACATTCTCAAAGAGCCAGAAGAAGGGGCGGTCATCTCCCTCCTTGGGCCGCGCATCGTGCAGGAGGCGGTAGAACTCAAAGAAGAGCCGGCCCGTGCCCTCTGAGGGGTCGGAAGAGAAAGCCGTCAGCTGGAGCCGTCTGCAGCAGACAGTGGTATGTATGGGGAGGACGAGGGAAGACAGGGTCCCAGGAGCAGCTGTCCCAGGGCAGAGACACCCGGGGAGGAAACCCAAGTGCAGAAGCACTGTCACAGGGTGGAGGTTGAGGACAAGACCTACCGTAGAGTCCCTTGCGAGCAGGGTTGACAATGGAGAGATCATTGCAGGGACTGCCCCCAATCACCAGATCGAATGGGCCCCACTCCTGGATCTGGGAGGATAAAGGTACTATGACAGGCCTGCTATCCAGCGATAGAGGCAGACAGGACAAAACTGAGCTGTAAACATGGGAAAGTCACAGATGCAGGTTCCTTGGACTCAGCTCCTGAACAGTGAGGACGCACAAACTGAACCACGCTTGAGGCCAGCAGGGAACCCAGGACAAGCCAGGCAGGACCAGCAGCCACTCAATAGGAAAGGTGCTCCCAGCAGCCCCCAGATCGAGTGCCTGAGGCAGGGTGTGTGGGCCATTGCGAGTGTCCTCAGGATTCAAGGTGGACCTGAGGCAAGATTCCGCTAGAGCTCCCCAAACAGCAGCAGGCAAAGCCATTTGCCAAAAGCACTGGAGTACAGGACCTCTCCAATCCAAAGTACGCTACTGCCGAGGGCCCTGACAGCGCCCAGAGAGCAGATGGAAACCCACACTGCAAGTTTCCAAATCTGCCCTTTCTGGCACTACTGGAGATGGAAGCTGCCGCATAACTGCTTCTCAAGTGCTCTACTGCTAAGGTAGGCCCTCAGCCCCCAGCCCCCTGAGGAGCGCACCCAAGGGCGCTCTATCACTGACGTACACCCCCAGCTGTTTTTGAGACAGGATCCTGGTAAACTGCTCAGGCTGGCCTGGAACTAGCTATTGATCCCCCTGCCTCAGTCTCCCATGTAGCTGGGATCGCAGGTGTGTACCACTCCACTGTGCCTGGCCCGAATTTCCATTGTTAACCTGCCCACCAACCTTGTAAGTCAAAGAAGAAAAATGGAAGACAAGGAGAGAGAAGCTGGGGAGGGGGGTGAGTACAATAGCAAGGGAACAGAATGGGAAGGGCAGGGTGGCTCCAGGGAGCCAAGTACACAGGGTGTAGGGGAGGGAGAGGGCGCAGGGTGCACCCCTCAGCACTGACGTACATGCTTCTGCGTGACGCTGCGGACGTCCCCGACGTACATGATCTTCCCCTGGTGCCGCACCATGCCCACTGTAATGGAGTCCTCACACACCTCGGAGGCAATGTAGCGGTCCACCTGGATGCCCAGGTCCTTCAGCACCAGGAGCCCTGTGCCAGGCAGCAGAGAGCACTGTCACCTGGGGCCACTGCCCGGTACCTGATCTTAGCAAGTGAGCCCTCCGGACAGCTAGACACAAGGGGCCAGCGGCAGTCCAGGTCCTACTGTGCTCAGAAAGAGTCTGAAATTCTTTCTTGTCCAAACCGCAACATCAACGGCCAGAGCTTTGTGGTTCTGGTTTAGACCTAGTCTGGAAGTTGGTGAAAGCAGCAAAGAGTGACCGGAGAGTACGTGAGTAGTTTAGGGGACAACAGCCATTGCCTTCTGGGTGGCCTGTCTGTAGTTTCTACGCCTGCTCTAGCACCTCCTGCTGGGATTCCACCCAGTCTTCAAGCCCAGAAGGAGAGCCATCTGCTTCTGAAAAGGCTTTGTCCTTCCCCCACCCTGCCCCGCTCTGGAGTCCTCTCCCCTCCTCTGTAGGTGATCAGTACTTGGTGTCTCAGTCTCCGCAGCCCAGCTCCTCTCTGGTTGCAGAGGTCCCCAGACAGGCAGGAGGGCTCAGGCACTACACCTCCTCCTGAGCTGGCCTCTTACCCTGACCCCTCTGTTAGTGAACAGTGCCATGGCCTGTGGCAAGGAAACAGTACAAGCAGACCTGGAAGACTAGGAGAAACAGGGACAAGTGCTACCGTCTCTACAGCTCCTGACGCGAGCCAAGGAACTTTCACACCCTCGTGGGGTGACGTGATTTCAGAAAGCTTCAAAGGTCCAGCATGGGAAACCAGAGCTGCAC
The DNA here is from genome assembly GCA_004027295.1 of Dolichotis patagonum. Lineage (NCBI taxonomy): Eukaryota > Metazoa > Chordata > Mammalia > Rodentia > Caviidae > Dolichotis > Dolichotis patagonum. The sequence continues at coordinate 41,940 of PVJX010007063.1, read as the reverse complement.
ATGAACTTTGCAGATTTACAGGGCAACAGCAGGGGGCTGAGAACAGAAGACAAACATCTAGCCTGGGTGCCCCCACATCTTGCCCTTGGACCGGTGTCCCTGGACTCAGGCCGCCAGAACTTCATGTCTCACAGGGAGCAGTTCTGCTCGCAAGACCCCAGGACTCAGCCTGGGGAGATGGCAGAGTGGGGCTATTTATTCCCCATCAGTACAGCCTCCCAGGAAGGCTTTCCAGCAGCTACGTGGAGCCTACACAGCGACCCAGCATTTCCCAAGAGCTTTTCTTAAGACGACGATGGGGGCTGGGGGTTTAGCTCAGTGGCTTAAGTGCCTGCCTGGCAAGCGCGAGGTCGTGAGCTCGATCCCTGGTACCAAAAAAAAAAAAAAAAAAAAGACGACGATGGTTTAAGTGTATAAAGATGTACTTATATACCTCTGAACCCAGGGCCTCAGGTATTAAATATATAAAGATATATTTGAAAGAACATTTGTCACAGCATTGCTTACAAGAATGAAAAAACAGGAAATAATAGGGGCTTCGTTCAATTATGACACTTGGACTTACAAATGAATGTCACTCTGTACTGGTTAAAATAAGTACTCATAATAAATAAGGCAAATTACAAAACAGTATACATTTACTATCTTGTTTAATTTATCTACAGACATACCATTATATAAATATACAAAAGCACACAGAAAAAATTCTAAAGGGCACTCACCAAAATGTTAATTATAGGAGCACTAGACTTAGTCTTCTTTAGATTATCTGGTTTACAATCAAAACACCACACAACTGTTTATGTTTTGGTCACCAAGTCTGTTCTTTGAAGATTGTGAGAAGCTTGTTAACCCCTACCACTGCTGTCCTCTGTTGCAGAATCTCCCTTAAGGAAAATCTGTACTGGAGAGACTGATTTACCAGTGTTTTTTCTTTATTGTTTCCTCAAAATCTCATGTCTGCTGACTGCATAACTTTTCAAGCAATACGAACGCTGCTTTCTCTTTAGCACTGGGGATTGAACTTGGGGCCCCGTGTATGCTAGGCAAGCACTCAGCCACTAAGCTACATCTCCACCACCACCTCTTTGGTTGTTATGAGACAGTGCCTCACTACGCAGTTGAGGCTGAGCCTGACCTCACTATGTAATAGTCCAGGCTGGTCCTCCTGCCTAGCCTCCCCAGAGGTATGCCACCATGCCCAGCCCTAGCCATTTTTTTTTAAACACCAACATGCAGTCTCACTAAGTTGCCCAGGCTGGTTGAACTAGTGATCCTCCTGCCTCAGCTTTCTAAATTGCTAGGATTACAGATGCAGCAACCACATCTGGCTAGGAACATTCCCTCTTTAGTATTTATTTTATTGTGATGTCAACCATCATTTTGTTTTGCCATTTTGTTTTATGTGAACATACACCCAGAGTTCCCCTGTCCGGAGACAAAGAGGCCAGCACTCTTGGGACCCATGCCACTCACCAGTAGCGATTCCATCAAACAGAGACAGCACCCTGATAGGCTTCCTCTTCTCGGCTGGGACAGGTGGATAAACCTTCGGAGGATCCTAAGCAGGGAGCACACTGGTCAGGCAGCGTGCAGGAGTGGCCTCCAGATCCCACCCTGGGCTAGCCCTCCCGGCCCACGACGAGGCCTTCCAGCCTTCTGAGACTGCAGCCTGCACAGGGCTCAGGCACGCCTGCTCTCTGCCCAGGCCCCACAATTCCCTGAAGCTTTCTCGCTTGGGCTGAGTCTCAGCAAAGAGTGTGGCAGACCATGCCTTAAGGCCCAGCACTCACAAATTCCTGGTCATGGTTATTGGCAAAGAACATCTGGAGCCGAGACGGCCAGTCTTCCCGCCGCCGCAGCAGCCCGTAGGTGCCCTTGTGCCCGCACATGTAGCAGTTCCAGGGGTCTTCCTTGATGGCTGCCTGGGCAGCCCCTGGCCCCACCAAGAGATCCACACACTCCACACAAAAGCACCTGAAAAGAGGCTCAGTGAGCGGGGTCCTCCTAGCCCACGCAGGGAGGCCAAGAGTGCACCCTGGAGTGGCAGCGCTCAGCCCAGGGCACAGCTGAAGAGTGGGGCAAGAATCGGCTCCCGAGCGGGGAGGAGAGCAAGGCCCTCACCTGCAGCAGTTGTTGTTCCCGCACATGAGCACCTCGCGTCCCCCGCAGCAGATGGTGCAGTAGGACTGGTAGCCATCGTCGTCATACTGGTATGCACACTCCAGGAAGCAGTTCTAGGCAGGGGACAGAGCATCAGAAACTGCCAGGCATGGCCCAGCACAGCCACAGCAGAGGCGGGCTCTGAACCAGCCTGGTGGCACCCTGACACAGCCCTGGAGGCAGGTCCTGACACCTAGGCTCAGGCCCAAACCCCAGACCTGAGAAGGCAGCTGTCCATCACCTCTTTCCTCCGGGGGGTCCTTAAAGTGTGGCAACTCGCCTATCAGTCAGCCTGCCCATCAAGGCCGCGCTGCTATGAGCCCTGCCCCTGCCCCGACCATAGCTGGGGCCTACATCTGGCTTGGGAGGATCTTCGAGGACACAATAAGCCAACAGCTGGAGCCTGAGGTCCACTCAGCCAGGACTCTGCTTCCAAAGTAACTGGGAGGCCCGTGTCACACCCCCACGGGGTATCTTCCTAAGCAGGGCAAGGGGTCAGCTCTGCAGTGGGTGTCCCTACCTTGCAGTTCTGGCACATTCCACCAATGAAGAGAGGGTGCTCCAAGGTGACATTGAGGCTTCCACATGAGATGCAAATGTCTGCAAAGCAACATGACCACAGTGAGCATCGCCAGAGCCCCAAAGATGTTCTGGAAAGGGGATACCAGAGGGGCAGGCAGCAAAAATGGGAGGGTACACCATGGCCCCAACCTCAAAGCTGTTTTTGTTCCAGAGTAGCAATGTCACCATCCAGGAACAGGGCAATACAGTGACAGAAACCCACTTGTGAGAACAGGGCCTCAGCTGACTGCTCTGCAGGTCTCCCTGGGAGTGTCCTCTACCCCAAAGGCCTTTCCTTGACACTGACAGGAAAGCAAAATCGTGGCACTAGGAAGTCAAACATGCTTGGAGCGGGCTGAGAGAAGGGCGTCAGGCAGACAGGCTCAGCACTGAGCGTTGAGGGCCCGGGGCCTACAGTACCCTAACGTTCCTAAGACCCTGTGCTAATGCCGCACCGTGCCTGTGTACTCCAGGAGCCAGATTCTCCTCCCTGTGCTAGGAGCACCCCCAGCTCAGGGGCTGACTCACCCTCGATGTTCCGGCACTTCTGCCGCACCTCATACACCAGCCGCTCTGCAGGGGAGGGATGTGTACATCACAGGCTGTCCGAGCCACGCCTGGAGGTCTTAAGTCACTCTCCAGAGCAGGCCACCTACCTCTTGTGCGTTCATCAATAATCTCCTTAACCTTGGGTTTCTCTGTTGTGCTCTTCCGTGGCTTTTTGGCTGGAGGAGGTGGTGCATACGCAGCTGCCTCGGGCTCAACCCACATGTCTGTGTAAACTTCCTTGTAAGGATTCTTCTCCTCTGCACCAGGAAGACAAGAGACCAGGGGACAGTGAGTCCAAGGGGAGTCCCAGGAGGCAGTGGCCATCCCCGCCTGAGCCCTCTGTGGAAGCTCAGCAGCCCTCCCCAAGCACGGCAGGCAAGGTTTCCGGGAGATTTGGTTGGGGCCTGCAATCACCTTCTGGTGGCTCCAGGCCCTTGGGGCCAGAGGGCTGGAACCCTCCAAGGGCCCATTCGATCATCTGCTTGTTCTGCACCTCCACAGCCTTAGCAGTGTCACTCTCGTCACTGTCATGGCAAGCTGGGAACAGCTTCCCCGCACGGCTGCTGGCCACCTGGGGACAACACATGAGAGCAGGGATCAGGGGAAGTTGAAGTTGGAGTGAGGTGGCGTGAACAGGCCTGAGAGCAGCTAAGGTGAGGAATGGCAGGAGTGACAGATGTCTGAGGAGCCAGCTTGCAGAGAGAACAATGACAATGGGCAGGAAAAGGGTCTCTCTCCACGGGCCCCAGCCTGCAGCCTCCAGGTGGCCCTGCGGCTCGGCCCTCTCCTGAGCTCCCCGGGGGTGCACTCACCTGCAGCACCTCATAGATGGCCTTGCGGTACATGGGCTGCTTGTTGTAGGTAGCCTGGTGAAACGCACTGCAGAAGGAGCTCAGCGGCATCAGCTTCTCAACGCACACCTGGGGGGGGACCAGTCAGCCCAGTTTGCTCCTCCTCCCACTCTCAGGCTCCCCAGCCGCCCAACTGTCAGGGGTCAGGAGCACTAGGAGTCAACCAGTGCACTTAGGGGAGGGGTCGGAGCGATAATCATGCAGGCTAAGGGAGGGTCCCAGACCAAAAGCAGGAAGGCCTGAGGCATGGGGAACGAATTCCTACTAAAGGAAGGGCTCTTGGCAGCAAACAGGCTGGGGGGGGGGTGCTGCCTGAGCTGCGGCTATAAGCAAATGATCTAGAGGCTTCCCCCACTCAGCACGTGTGCGAGCATGAGCAGAGCCCACATCTCCCACTCCAACCCCAGGCTGTCCCGGGGACCCCCTCCCCACCTGCAGGCAACCTGCAACTTACCACTGAGAACTTGCCATCTCCAAACCACATGACCCAGCGGGTGCCTTCAGCTGCTCGGCTCCGGCCCGTCATCCACCAAGACACAATGCGGCCTGGCCACCAGGAGAAGCCCCGCAGTTTCCCCCACACCAGCTCCCCAATGCCAAAGCCCCGGCCGTCCTGGAGCCCCAAGGAGCAGAAATCATTACATGACGGTCACGAGACCCTGCCACCCTGGTCCCCCCTGGGCAACCCCAGCCCTGAGTCTCTGGGGGCACAACAGCCAGGAGGGAGCTCCATGTGAATGGAGGGAGACAGCAAAGTCGGGGAGATGAAGAGGCCCAGGGTCAGGTGGAGAGAGCGAGCGGCCAGTGGGAGATGGAGAGCAGGACAGGAGGAGCTGGTGGTGGAGGCCCCCAGAAAGAGCGGACAAGGCTGGTGAAGAAGCAAGCCGCTCACCTCATATTCCGGCTCGTCGTCAGCTGCTTTGGTGGCATTCTTGTCCCCAGCATCGGCCCCCACAGGCTCAGGTGTGGTGGCCACAGTGGGGGACGCAGGGTCAGTGGGCTGCTGCACGGCAGGAGGGCTGGCCTCCTCCACCTTCTGTGAGTCCCCAGAGGCTGGGTTCTCTTCCACGGCATTCATTACTGCAATCACCTTGGCTTTCTTCTCAGCCTGGGGAAATGGGACAACAATCACCTGGAGCCCTTGGACATAAGACATCTGGTAAGGCCCAGGGGCTGTGCCCCACCCATGTGTTGCCTGCAGGCGGTGACAGGGAGGGGGTAAAGGGCCGGGAAGAACAGTTCCCTTTATCAACCCCACTGGCCTGCCATGAAACGGGCAACAGCTGAGGCTGGCAGGTGAAGGCAAACACAGGGCTCCGTTTTGGCCACCTTTCCTGCCTGTTACAAAGCTCTCCCTCCCTGGCCTAATCTTCCACACCCTGCTAAAAAAACATCGGCTGCCCCCCTCTGGCCTGCAAGGGAGGCTTCCATTCAAATATTACTCCTGGCACCACTGTTCGGGTAGATACTGGCTCCCGCCTCTCATCCTCCTCAATCAAGAAGGGGAGGGCACATCTTTTTCTCTACCCTTCTCCTGGCCAGTCAACCCTCTCCCAGACCACAATCCCAGTGCTGCTGTGGCTACTGATTTAATATGCACATCTCCTGCATCTGCTCCAGCATCACAGAAAGTTCCACAAGAGCCTGCCTCCTCCCACCGTCCAGGAGTGCGCAGGAGTTCCGGGAAACGTGCTGTGCGCTGTTATCTTCTGAGCGCACGGAACCAGCGCTGTCTTCCACCCCGTCGGCAAATTAATAATCCAAACCCCAGCCGTTTTCCCATGGAACCGTCTGCATCCTTTCACTGTGCCACACTTGTCTTTGTTACGACCCACGTGCCCAGTCCTCCTCAAAACCTGCTCCAGGACCCCAAGGTTCTGGGGAGCGAACAAAACCCTTGATACTCAGGTTCTGAAACTTATTCAACTTAGCTCCCATTCTTGAATCTGGGCCACATGGCCCTCGAATTTTAAGGTTCTGTTCTCATTTCCACCATAACACATTCAGAAGAAAAAAAAATCTTTCATTTTTTACTTTTGGTGCTGAGAATGGTACCCAGGTCCTCCACAGGCTAATATGCACACGCTCTATCACTGATCTATATCCCCAGCACCCCCAAAATCCCATTCAACATGTCTTCTAGTAAACAACTTTCTGTAAGAGTTGAGCTATAAATGCAAATCCACGATATTAAAAAAAAAATTCAGAAAGCAACTGACAGTGTGAGAAAGAGCTCTACACTTAACCAGAACACCCATGGTCCCAATTTAGCTGGGCAGCTCAGGAGCTGATGGGACAAGTCCAGTTTCTTTGGAGTTGCTCCAACCTAAAAGGACATTTGAACCGGGGATTTCTGATCACCTTTCCTGATCTGTTTAACGATCTGACACACTGTCAACGACCCTGAATCCAAGGGGCCCAGCTACTTGTACTGACTGATCAATTCCACTTATTTCACGAAATCTTCAAGACTTTCTCTCCTGACAACAAACCAGATTTGTTTCTTGTGGTGATTATCCTAGCTCTTTCTGACTCAACAAATTCTGAATGGGATAAAACATCCTTTGCCCCAGCCCACAAACACCTGGGAAAATGAGCTGGTGGCGGTGCAAGAATGCAGAGCAACTGCTCCACCCCCCCCAGCCCCACCCTCACCTGGTCAGGACTTTGCCCTTTGCTTCCTTCCATCAATCACCTATCATCTCCTCCCCTAAGACACTGCACCAGGCTCTGCCTCTGGGGGAGGGGGCTCCCTTCTCCCAAGGCCGGCTGCTCTCCTGGGATCATCAGCTGCACCAGCTCCATGCCTAGCTGTCTGCTCCCTTGTATCATGCCTGCTCCCAGCTCCAAGCAGGGATAACTAACTTCGATGAGGCCACTGAGGTGGAGGCCCCGAAGAGCCTGCGTGCAGGCCTGGCAAGGACCCTCAGCCAGTGCGAGGTGTGCAGGATGGCACGGCCTCCTCCCCAGCCCTCAGGTCTAGAGGAGACGTGTCTGCTGCCACCCTCATTACTCCTCCCCCCTGCCCCTTTGTCTCTCTCTTCACCCCTCCACAGCAGTTCCTGAAAATTCTTCTTCCTCCACAACTTCCTCCAGCTTGTCAGATGCCGCTGCTGATAGCTGTTCCGCACGCCCAGTGCACTTGGTGCAGGAGAACGTGCACCCAGCATGGTCTGGGTTGGCAGAGGACAGGGGCCTCCACCAGCACTGGGAGGCGGGCGGGGGGGGGGTAGCAGCAGGAGGCCCGAGGGCAGGAGAAGGGGGCAGGAGCAACCTGTGGGGGATGGGCCGCGAGCGGAGAGTCACCCCGGGCCCTCAGATGAACCCTTACCCCTTCCCCATCCCTACCCTTCTCCCCCAGGCAAACAATGGGCCAAGAAAAGGTTAAACTGGGCACTCTCGCAGTGGGGCTGAGGGCTCCTGTCCCCTGGAGGAGCTGCGAAACGGGTGGTAGGGTCCACAGAGAACATTACACCCTCCTCCACTACCGCCAGCTCAAGTAAACCACTTGGCCAAGAGTTTGGCCAGCCTGGGAAAGCCACTGGTAACTCCATGGACGACAGCCTCCCCGTCCAGTTCCATCTCCTTGGGCACCGGTGAGCCTCCCCTTCCCCCTGCAACTCCCATCCCAAAGGTCAGAGGTCATGGCGCCACCGCCCCCGAGCCCACGCGGCCTTGGGCTACCCCGGTGTCACAGGGCATCAGGCTGCCCCCGAGGCCCTGTCGGAGTCACAGTGCTCTCTCCCACCCCTACCACTTCTCCCTGACCGCCTGCCCAGCGGCTCCCAGGAACTTGAGAGGGAGAAAGCTGTCCCTCCCAAGAGGCGCAGGCAGACAGGCCCTGAGGACCGCACGGTCCCTAGCCGCGCACACGGGTCCAAGGGAGCTAACTGCCAGGCGCCCATCCGCCAGCAGCTCCGTCTAACCCGCTTTCAGCCGGACTCCTGGTCGCCAGCTGCCCTCAGCAGGCCGCCTGCTCCCCAGCCTGCAGTTACCACTGCCGGGGTTGCTCTTCCTGTCCCCTGCGCGCGCCGGGTGCCACTGGAGCCCGGTGAGGACTGGGGCCTCGGGGCTCCTGAGCAGCAGTGGGTGGGACGGCACTAAATCAGCATCTTCAGAACTCAGGCGGGCCGGGGCGGCTGCAGCTGCTGCGGGCCAGGGAGGCATACTTGACTCTTTTCAAACACTGAGGGCTGCCGGGATCCTCCCACCGGCCCGGCCGCATCCCCGCCCCCAGCCTCCCCAGGGCTCCGTCCAGGAACCTACCCATAAGGCCAGGTGCAGCCCCTCTGCGGTCCGGCTCAGGTGTGAGCCCCGGCCCTGAAGCTCTGTAAGTAGCTGCCCGGCTGGGGGAGGGGAAGGGGGCGAAGGGGCTGGGGGCGGAGGGGGCCAGAGAGGGGGAGGGGGCGCCGGGGGGGAGGGAACAGTTCTTTGTCTAGAACTCCAGGTCACGTGGGCCCCGCTGGAGGGCCTGGTTGGCTGCGCGCGGGCCGGGGGAGGGGGCCGGCCTCCGACGCTGGCGGTGGGCCAGCCCCTCTCCGGGTCCGAGGGGCGCAGGGGCGCGGGGCTCGGGGGCCCGGGGGCGAGGCCGGGCAGCGCCCGTTTCCAGCGCCCCGCCCCGGCCGCCGGCCCTGCCCCCTCTGCCCGACTCCGCAGGCGATTAGCGCGGGGCCGGGGGCGAGGCAGGGAGCCCGCGGGCGGCAGGGAGGAGAGCGCACGGCCGGGGGGGCGGCTGCGGCCCCTCGGCAGCCGAGGCCCGGGGCGGGGAGGGGGACAGGAGCAGCGCTTTCCGGACAGTCTGGGAGGCAGGAGAAAGTTGGAGAAAGTGAGTTTCGCAGCAGCACAACCGAAGCAAGGAAAAGAGAAGGCTTGCAGATAAGAGTTCAGGGAAACTCAGGAGCACAGACGGAGGCGGATCGAAGGCACCCGACGGAGCTCCGGCCGAGAGCCGCTGGGGGCCGGGCCGCCCCGCTGGACGGGACGTTGAGCCAGACCCAGCCGCCGCGGAACCCTCTTCTGGCCAGGGCCGGCCGGGAGCAGGTATCGCTGGCTCTTGTGGAGTGCACTGTCTCATTTCTCAGTGTGTGAGGCTGGTGACCAGGATGCTTCTTCAGAGGAACTGCAGTGCCTTCGTCCCCAGCAAGACACGTGCGTCTCAAGACGTCTCCATCTCTCCTGGAGCCTCCAGGCTGGGCCTGCAGAAGCAGCCTCAGCCATTTCAAGCTCTGTCCTCAGGTGTCCTCGGGTGGCCATGCAGCTACCTCCAAGCTCCAAGGCACTAAAATCTCCTTCCAGGGCCCCCCACTAGGTGGGTGGGAGCATCAGATACAAAAACAGATACTCTGGGCTCTGCCCTCAGGGCACTGACAGATTGCCCTGGACTTGGGAAGATACGAAAAGATCACTGAAAACCAGGCTTGGGGGCACAAGCCTATAATCCCAGCACTCTTGGAGGCTAAGGCAGGAGGATCACAAGTTCCAGCTTGGCCTGGGCAACTGAGCTACTTAGGGAGATCCTGTCCCAAAATACAATAAATAAGAAAAAGATAAAAGGGCTAGGATGCAGCACCAGCCAAGGACCCTAGGTTCAATCCCCGATACCATGAAAAGAAAAGAAAACAAAAAACATACTGAGAAACAAGCCACCACAGTACCACAAATACCAAGCAGATGGCAGTGGTGTGAATGATAAAATGAGGTTGAAGAGGTCAGAAGATGAATGGGGTTTGGAAGTTCAACTAGGTAAGAAAACAAACACTAGGTGATGCAGAAGGAATCCCTCCCTCACCTCTATCTTAAAGGGCACAGAGAAGAGGCTGGACAATGGGATAGGGACTCAAAGTCTCAGCACGTAGATTCTGTAACAGTGAGAATAAAGGTAGGGTTTTTCTGACAAGATAAATGGGTGTTTTAGAGAGAATGGCCTGGTTCAAGTTTGCCAGATGAATTAGAAAGAAGAACGGGAACTGAAGGTGAATGCGCCCAACAGGAGAGGGCTGTTGGGCACACTTGTCCAAAGATTTGGACTTGAGCTGAGTCCACCACCATTACCTTGACACAAGCCACTTAACCCCAAGAAGTCTGTTCTCATCTGCAAAGCAGGAGCGACGCTGTTAGCTTCCTGCAAGCCCGAAAGACCAGCACCCTAGGGACAATGAGAGAACCAACTCCCCGGTGCCTGGCTCCCAGCCATGGGCAGCTGGGACACACCGGTTGGAACATTCTTCCCAGGGGCATCAGAGCAGGCAAGGCCCAAAGAGCGGGTAGGAATGTAAATCAGGTGGCCCTCTCCACAGAGAACTGGTAGGTGGGGCACAAGCTTCCCTGCCAACCCCAGATCCATGCTCAAGGGAAAAGAGCCATTCTGAAGAAACACAGGCTCTTTAACTCTTCTCACAACTCAATCAAGGTATCTGCTTGGGACAGCTTTTCAGGAGATCTCCAAGCTGGGCTGAGAAGCCTTAAATTTGGGGCTGAAGTGTACGTTGAAGGGAGAGTATGTGGTCAGCATTCACAAAATCCTGGATTCCATCTCTAGCCCTAAAAAATCACCCTGAATTTATACCTGGCCTGCCCTGGACCTGTAAGAAATGTAAAATGACTCACTTAGCTGCTTTCCTGGCTGCCATCTCCCCAGTATGCAGGCCCTGTCACCAGGGCAGCCTGCATCTTACCCCAGGCTGCCTCTCAAGAGGAAGTTTCTCAAGTAAGGTGCAGTGGTACACACCTGTCGTCCCAGTACTCCGGAGGCTGAGGCAGGACTGCTGTGTTTGAGGCTGCCCTAAACTACGTGAGATCCTATCTCAAAAAACAGAAAGCTAGCCTGGTGCTGTGGCTCAGTGACGGAGCTCATCTTGCATGCACAACACCACCAAAAAGAAGCCAAAAATTTTTAAAAGGGGGAAGGCATGTGGTGGCTAGGGATGTAGCTCAACCCCCAGTACTGGGGGAAAAAAAAAAGTACTATTATTTGTTATCTTTTCCATACAACTTCCCAATTTAAGCAAAAGAAATCCCAGACTCAAAGGCTTCCTTAACCAACTTAGGGGATCTTGCCGCTCTTGAGGCCATGCAAACAGATAGCACTATCCTTTCATAGATGGAGACATGTGACCAATGCTATGCCTTTTTGTGGTCAGTGGACACAGACCCCAAAGCAGAAGAGATTCCAACATCTAGGATAAACAGGTGCTTTTAGTAAAAGAACAGGGGAAATAAAATAAGGTAGACTTCAACAACCCTCAGGTTATAGATGCTTTTGACCTGGCTAAGTAACCTTCCCTGGGTAGGTGCTGGGACAGATTTTTTGTTTTGGGTTTTGGTACCAGAAATCAAACTCAGGACCTTGCACTTGTCAGGCAGGTGCTGTGCCACTGAACTGTATCCCCTGCTTTGGCCTTTTTGATTGAGATAGAGATAGTCAACTTAAAAGCAGCAGCCCTGTGTAAAATAAGCCCTGTTCTTGGAATTCCTATCCAAGGCTGTTGAAAGGAGGAACTCCTGGATGAATAGAAGATGCAGATGTCAAGAGCCTAAAAGAGATACTGGAGAGAAAGGATCCAGCATGGCCCCACAGAGAGGGTGACCTCACAGCAGGGTGCATTTCCTGTCTGGCAGGCAGACACCAGTAACTCAACAGGCCATCAATGCTGATCAAAACACCTCTGAGGTCACCCGACTGGGCTCCAAACCTGTATTCCTGAAGCACATATCTAAGCCTAATTACATTTTCCATTTGTTCTCCAATCAGTAAGTTGCCAGAAAACAGCAGAACAAGTGTTGTGGTCTGCCCTTAAAACAATGACACATCCTTTTAGATGTTGGTCACTGTACCCCTCAGGTGTACATCATCCTTCTTAGTTACGAGCATGATCGCAAGTGTGCAGACTTTCCAGTCCTACAGAACTAAGACTCGACCCTGGACCGCAAACCCCACTCAAGAGCAGTACTGTCTGAAGGTCCAGGGTGTGCACCTGCCTGACTAGTTTTAATGAAAAGGTTAGCATTCTGTAGCATGTTTTGCCATAAAATGCTATCCTGACGGAGTATGCTGCGGCCCACCATGCACAGGACAACCACCACTTGAGTCCCCTTACTCAGAACTAGAGAAGCCACAGCCCTGTAAAGCCACCTGCAAAGCCACACACTGGAAGTCACTGCGTATCTTCTGTGGCACCCATTTCCACCAGCTGCCCAACCCATCCCTGCAAACCTGGAGCCCACCATGACCTGTGGCCCAGCCCATGCTCAGGAACCCGTGTGCTGCTGCTGCTCACACTGGCCGGTCCATCTTTCTTGAATGCCCTTTCCCTCAACTCCCACCGGCCCCAGTCCTACTCACCCTTCCACCACAGCTCACCAATTACTTCTACCTCGAAAGCTTCTCCAGCCCCACCGTGGCCACTGGGGCAGCTGCTGGGCTGCAGGTAGTTATTTCAATTAATTAAAATTAAATAAAAATTGGAGCCCAGCTCAGTTATATTAGAGCCACATGGGGTTGGGGCTGCAGGCCACAGATCGGAGACGAGCTCTGTCATTACAGAAAGACATTTTGGACAGAGATGCTCTGGCCCCTCATCCTGACTCTCTCCATGCTGTCTCTTACCTTCCCCTACTGTCTCTTACCTCCCTCCCTCTGTCCCTCTGTAGTTCCCTCCTAGATCTGCCAGTCTTCTTTGCCTGGCAGGAAGGTGACTATGTACTCGTTTCTATGAGATTAAAAATCATAGAGGGCCAGGACTATGGAAGCCATACAGACCAATGACCTTGCACACGACAGAGGATGGAAACAGTATGTACTGAACTGAATGCAACAGGGTCTCAGAAGCCTCATCCCCAAGCCACCACCCAAGCTCCAGGCTGGGGGACAGATACTTTCTATAGCAGACATTCTAATGACTGTCAAGAGGTCTGGGTCCAAGTCTCCCCAAAGCAGCCAGCATTCTTCACTTTCCTGTTCCTCTGCCCTCCAAATGAAGCTTGCAAGCAAATGACCAGGACTGGACTGCTGGCAGCAAAGCTAAAAATAGCCCCAGAGCCAACAGCATGGAGTTAGCAGGACTTGTTGCTAAGGAGACAGCCGCAGAGAGAGCAACTAAGCAGAAGGTGTCAGACGCACACTGGAGAGCAGAGGCCAAGCTGGGGACTCTAAGTTGACAGGGGTCCAGGACTCCCACTGAGATGTATGCTACCTTCTGGCAGCTCCTCACTGATGTTTTAAGTGGGGCAAATGTTCCCGTGTCCCTCAGTACCTCATCTCCATGGAAACCACCATGACTAGGGTAAAGTACCAGCCCCTGGAAAGGAGGCCTCTGCCTGGAGCTGGTTGTTATGGCAACATCCCCCTTTCCTGTCATTCTCTCACTCCTGGTTTCTCCTGAGGGAAGGGGAGGGGGGCTTGGCTTAGCCAGCGTGACCAGGAAACACAGCTTCCTGACAAGATCCACCTGCCAGGCCCATCAAGGCAGGTCAGTCCTCAGCACCAGATAGATGGTTTTCTTTCCATGGGACCCTCACAGGTCCTCACGTCATGAGAACCCCAAATTTGCCAAGGCTTGAATGCCTCAAGACCACCCACAAAGGATTTTACAAACAGATTCTTGGGCCCTACCTACATGGATCAGCAGACTCAGGTTTGGGGCCTCGGATTCCCTAGGTAATTCTGATACCAACCAGGTAAGGGAATCACTGAAAGCCTGGCAGCCCGTTACAAGTGAGGAAAGTGAGGCCTGGAGAAGCCTGGACCATCCCGCAGGGTCACAGCCACTAGCTGCAGAACAGGGACAAAGAGGGGGACATGTGGAGGTGGGTTCCTTCGCATCAGTACACATATCCCAGGCCAGCGCCCATCTTCTGGACCTTGCCCTTCTGCTCCCCTTTCAAGTCAGTACATGCTGCTGTCTGATAGTCATGATATAAAACTGAAGCACCGGACAAGCTGTCCCCCATGGCAGAAAGCAGAAAGCAGGGGGCTGGAGAATATGGTTCCTGGTGCACACATGAGAGGCAGCCCAGACAGATGATTCTGGCTGAAACAGAAATCCACCCACCTCCCCAGCAAAGCAAAAGGGTCACCATGGCAACTGCAGTGCCACTGGCCTCATCAGGCTCTACACCACCAGCCCAAACCTGAGGCTCTGGCTAGCGAGGCACAGCATTTAGGTGACTGCGGTGGTGGTGCAGAGGTGCGCACCCCCACTTTCCAATTTAGTTTCCTGGCGCCAACCTGTAAGCCTGCCTGAAACATACCTCCCACCAGGCCCCCTGGGTGAGCACCTGCCCTGGATAGGTCAGCTGGGGGAGGCCTCTGAAGAGCAGAGGAAGGTGGAAGAGATGAGTGTCTGCTCCTCTTACTCACAGGCGAGCTGTGTACCCAAGGCCCACCACACATAAACCACAGCCCTCATTCAAGACAGCATGCAATTAGATGGTAAATTACGTGGTAGTGATGCTTCCTACATGTGCTGAGGGAAGTCGGAGGCGGCCTGGATCAGTAAAGACAGGAGGACTGAAGGGGAGATGAACAAGAGGGTACCAGGAATGGGCTCAGCCTCCAGGCAGCAAAGGCCAGACACAGGGTCACTTGTCACTCACTGCATTACCTCCCCCACAGATGAGAAGAAATGAGCTGCTCTGGGTCAGCCACAGTGCTAGCTGGGGAAGGCCAGTGGCACAGGCCTGCTGTACCCACCCTGGCGAGGAACCTGCTGCAAAGCCAGTCCTTCCCTCCTGACTCACTGCCTCCCCCCATCTCCCCCTCATTCCAGGCAGCCTCAGCGGCCTCCACACCGTCTCCTGGTCCGCCCTGCTGCCCTAATGGTCCACAAGGCCACATCAGGCTCCTGTTTCTCACTCTGCGCCTCGGCCTTCCCTTTCCTAAACTCTGGGACTGCTCTTTTCTTTCCACTGACCCCTAACTGCTGGGGCTGCACCTGGGCTGGGGCACCTGCCCAGGGCCCCATGGCAGATGATGCCATGGGGGTGAGGGGCGCCACTCTGAAACTAGGACTCACTTGCCCTTTACCAGGAAAATCATGGGCAGGGCTGTGGTGGGCAGGTCCTGGCCCTGTAGGGTGCTGTAGCCATAGCAAGCCTGGCTTCTCTGGAGCTCAGTTACCCAATCGGCCCTGCCTAATGCACTACAAATGAGTGCTGAATGTTACAGATGCTGTGGACATTGTCACTTTGTCTTAGAAAACAGTCCCTGGAAAGCAGTGTCAATTCCACACCAAGGCGAGGTGTGAACCAGAAGGAACCAGGCACACCTTTGCCACCACCCTTCCCCCACTCCTTCCCGGGCTCCGGGGTGGGGCAGGGGGACCACCATTCAGATTCAGGCATGCGGCCGCTCTCAAGTTTCAGGGCCCAGAAAGAAGACCAGGAGGAGCCCAGGGAAGCAGTGTGGCTGCTGCTGAAAACACCAGGAACGCCTTCCATCTCCATCCCAAAAGGAAAACTGTAAATTCCAGCACTCAGTCCTTTCCGGTCTTCCTGCCCCCAGGCCTGGAAACCGTTCACCACACCTGCCTGCCTCAGAGCCGGGCCTCCTTCCTCAGGGCACCTTGTAGTGCCAAGGTCAGCCTCGGCTTGGAAGCACTGAAGACCCCTACTGGACCCTCAGTAAGGACGGCTGCGGGCAGCACTAGCTGCCCAGATAGCACTGTTCAACCAACCAGCAAGCACTCCCGGGCCCCACCCCAGGCGACAGCTGGGGGAACCTCTTAGGGACCAGTTCTGTCCACTTCTAATCATGCGACTCCCGACTCCCGGTGGTTCTTAGGCTTTGGTAAGTCCTGAGGCAGGGTGGGGGTGACCCAGAGGCCCTGGTTCAGGACCCTTTGGGTGTACCGCATAGGTGCTTCTGAGGGGTAACGGAAAAAACCCACCCTTCAGGGAACCCGGAATCCTAAATTTTCATTTTCTGATTTGCTTACTGACTTTTTTGAGACAGGGTCTTGTTATATAGTACAAGATGGCCTCAAACTCACATTGTGCCTCCTGCCTCAGCCTCCTGAATGCTAGGGTCACAGGCGTGGGCCACAATGCCTATTAGTCTTCAGATTTTTTTAAAACCATATAAAGTTGCCCTTCAGGTAGCATCTAGATTCAAATACACTGTAGTCTGAGCAACATTCCTATTTTTGGTCAATCTTGAGCTGGAAGTGAAAATAGAAATATTTGTGTTTCTGAAACAACATCTCATTGTGTCATTCAGGATGGCCTTAGATTCACTGGATAGTCCAGGATGGCCTTGAGCTTGTGGCAATCCTCCTGCCTCGGCCTCCCGAATGAAGGGATTACAGGTGTACTTCACCATGTCCAGCTAAACACAGAAACATCTTTACTGCCCAGTGCTCGTGGATAAAGAGGAGGAGGTGAGGTGTCTCGTGGCATCGGAAGAGTCACTGCAGAACAGTGATGGCAGCTGGTGTAAGAAGGGGTGCAACCTGGGAGGGAGGGGACGGGTGGGAGCCAGAAGGCCCCAGGCCGTGAGGAGGGGCTCAGCCATCCTCTAGCTGGTCCAGGAAGTGATCCCAGATGCTGCCCCGGTGAAGCCCACCCTCACGTGCTCCCTTGTCCTGGTCCTGCTTTCTGCGCACTTGGGGCTCCCTGCTCAGTCTCCATGTGGTCGGCGTTTAAGTCTGAGCCTAGATCCACCACTGAGGAGCTGACCACTGCACCTCTTCCAGGGGACACACACTGTCCACCCTCAGTCCAGGCCAAATGTGCTGCCCTTGTCACTGGCCCTGCTCCTACATTGCCCTCTGTGGCTCCCTAACATGCAGGCCCACTGCCCACTGCAGACCGAAGCCTGAACCTCTCACCGCAGCAGGAAGGCCTGTGATGATCTGCCCACCTCCTTTCAAGTTTGACCTGGGCTCAAGTGTCCTGTACTCCGGTCACCGGACACACCAGCAGCTGCAGGCTGCCTCTCTTTGCCCACCTGTGGTCTTCCCACATGCCCTCCTCCTCATGCCCACTGTCCTCTACAGGGCGCCTCTTTCAGAAAGCTTCCCTGGGCCTGAAGGAAGCTGGCACCCTCCTCTGTGCCTGTGCTCTGCTGGGGCACCAGGTGCCACCCATGCTGGCCAGTATGCCTCTAGGACTGGGACTGTGTCCAGGGTGTCACCCTCTGGGGTGACACAACACTAAAGTAAGGGCCACAGACAGAGTCTAGCAGCCTGGCTGTGGCCTGGACATCCCTGGTGACCCTTAACTGGTGGTCCAGTCTGCAAGCGGATGCTGTGGGACGGCTTCCAATGCTGACCTAACGCTCGAGGCATCTCCTTGAGAGATGCAAGGTTCCAAATCCCAGGGTGTTTCTGTGACCACCACCCTGGCTAGGGTTTCTACACAGTCCTCTTCCACTGCCCAGCAGGCAAACTCCTCCATCAGTCAGGGCCACACAGTGTCTGCCATGGCACATCCTTCCCTGGGGATGCCTGCTAGGCTTGGGAGGGGACCCCACAGCCTCTTGGCTCTTTTTTTATTTGTTATCTTTAGGATCTTACTAAATTGCTAAATTGGCCAGATTGGGTTGGAACTTATGATTCGCCTGTGTCAGCCTGCCAAAGTGTTCGAAGTGTTCATTACAGGTTTGTGTACCACTACACCCAGGCTCACTTTTTTTCTTTCTTTTTTTTTTTCTGGGGTTGAACCCAGGGCCTTACGCATACTGGGCAAGCACTGTACCACTGAGCAAGCACTGTACCACTGAGCTATACCCCCCATCCCTTTTTAAATTTTGAGACAGCATCTCACTAAATTGCCCAGTCTGGGTTTCAACTTCTGATCCTCCTGCCTTGTGAGCAGCTGGGATGACGGGCATGCACCACCTTGCCAAGCTTCTGCTCACTCTGTGGTCGTACCAGGTCACGGTGTGATTTATTCACTTCCCTGCCCACCCCTCAGAGGACAGTAGGCTCCCACCTTTAAATCCATTCTGTTTGTGTCTAGACAGTTTTGGCACGTGGCAGACGCTCAGACACACAGGGCAGTATCTTAAAGACTGAGCACATAATACCTGCTTAGTAAGAGTTCCACACCTCTTTGGAACAACAAATGATTAACTGTGTGATGAATAAAAAGAAAACCAGCAGTAAGGGCAGATCTTGGTAGATGGTGGCCAGAGATGGGAGAACCCAAACCAAGGAGCTTCCCGGGAAGATTGTGTGTCAGACAATGGATGTGCTCTGTAATAGCACCTTTCTTATGAGAAGCCAAGGCCGCCTTTTGTACCTGGTCCTGGGTGCCTAACACATCCTGCTTTAACTTTCTTTTTCTTCTTTTTATTTTTCCAGGCTGAGGATTGAAGCCAGGGCCTGATGCATGCTAGGCAAGTGCTCTACCACTAAGCTACATCCCTAGACCTATTCTACCTCTCTGAGCATGGTGTAAAAAGAGAGGAGGAAGTGGAAGCAACAGTGAAGAAAGGAAAGCAAGGCTGTGGTACCAAAGAGCAAATGTCCTGAAAGCTGTTTATAAGACTTCTGGGTTTTGTTTGTTTTGAAATAGGGTTACCCAGGCAGGCCTTGAACTCGTGATCCTCTTCAGCCCTAAGGAGTGGGGGATTATAGGTTGCCCTACCATGCCTGGCTTAGTTCTTACAAAGATGCTTCATGCTTATGCCTGCAGGAGGGCCATGGAGGAGAACACACTTCGACCTTTAACTGAGAATTCACGTACAGGCAGTAAAGGTGACACAGAGAACCAGATCTGAGTCTCTCCCAACTTGGCACCACCTAGGCTATTTCCATCACATTATAAGCAAAAAAACTAGAGTGAAGCGAGGAGAAAGAGCTCCTCAAATTGATCAGCTAATCAGGGACAGAAGCTGAGACCAGAAACCAGGCCTTGTGAATCTCATTCCAGTGTTCTCTTAATCCAATTTCATAATGTCAGACATATGGCCATGAGAAAACAGCAAGTCAGGGGCAGGACAAGTGACAGGTCAAAGGAGCTGGGAGGGACAGGCCAAGGTCATTAACTGGTGGTGAAGGTCATGAGGATGAAAAGGACCCAAGTCTCATAGAGGGCATAAGCCAGCCAGGACAAAGGTGGCTAGGAGCCAGTAAAGGGCAGCTGCTTGGACACTTTTCTTTTTTTGGCACTACCCAGGGCCCTCACACGGAGCAACATCCTTTTTTATTTAAAGACTGGTCTAAGTTCCCAGGTTGGACTGGAACTTGCAATCCTTCTGCCTTGGCCTCCCAGAGGGTGCGAAGTACAGGTGTGCAGCACCGTGCCCAACTGGACGGTTAGACGCCTCTCTTCTAAACCCGCGCTTGGGTGTCATCCATGTGGCTCCTTCCTACTTTCCTGGGGACCCCTTCCTTTCCCGGTAGCAACAAAGGGCTGATGCTTTGTCTCACAAAGCTGGGAGAGAAACCGCCTGGTAGAGCATGTGCTAGGCAGCCATGAGGCCCAAGGCCCTGGGTTCAGTCCCCAGCACCAAAACAACTAAAGAAAACAAAACAAAAGGAGCTCACAGGACATGAGGGGACTGTGCCTTAGGACCGTGGCAAAAGCTGTGCTTTGGCGCTTTGCCTCGTGTCTGCGGATACTCAGCAAATCCGGCCCTTTTCCCTTTCCTAGTCCTGGCTAGCAGCTGGACCCTGTACACATTTTTCACTGCTAAAAGAATGGGCCTATCTGGACACCTATTATTCCCTCAGACCCCTGAGAAAGGGGGGAATTCTGCAGCGTGCAAATAGCTTTCCACTTAGAGGACACTGGGGAGTTGCTCTGTGACAGTTTTCACAGCTCACTACCAGGATGCGCCCACCCCCGAAGTCACCCTGACTACCCTGATTACAGGAGGCCACGGGAGCGCCTTTAACACTTAGATGGCCTTTTGGCAAAGTGTGCATGCTATGCCTCCTCCAAATGCTATCACCGCCTCCAGGGGGGACGTGAGTTCTGAGGCCCCATGGGCAAGTTCCGGGATGGCAAACAAGTGAGGAATGTCTGCGTGGTATACCACACACTCCTGATTTGGTTTCAGTCTTTATTGGTCTACTTCGCAAAGGCCCAGGAGGTCACATCTTATTGTCTCAGCCCCTGGAATAAGGTGCCGACTTAGGAGGTGCTGAGTGATTGCTTATTAAATGGAATATGGCACGGCAGGAAGCAGCCCTCTGGACATTTCCCAGGCTAACAGGAAGCACAGTGTGTTGAGATTGCAGGTTGTAAAAAGGGAAGGCAACCTTGGCTAAGCTCACAGCACTAGCAGCAGCGCAAAAGGCCAGCAAGCATTTCAAAAGAGGCTCACTCTCACTTATTATCTGGGAACCGCCAATTCCAATCATGGCAAGACACCATTCTCCCACCCATTCGATTAGCAAAATACTGACGCTGGCAGAGGTTGAAGCCGTCTCCCCATCACTGAGCATACACTGACATTGCTGTTTTTAGAGCACAATTGGCTAGACTGTATAAACTGCAAAATGCATATTCCCTTGGGCCCCAATTTTTCTTTCCAGGTATCTGGTCTTTCGGCAGCACAGACTGCAGAGAGGATGTTCACTGCTGCAACGCCGGGGTGCAAAACAGTACTGGCGAAAAAATTAAAAAAAAAAAAAAAAACAAACAGTAGTGGCGGCAAAAAGACTACCAATAAATAAAGAGGTGGGTGGGATAAACAGTAAGGATGTAGCTCAACTGGCCAGACTTGGTGTAAATGAAAAACCAAGCTGTGAAATGAAACTACAGTGTGGTCCATTTTTGTAAAAGGAGGGGAAAAAAACTGAAGAAAAATTATTTACATACATAGGCAGATGAATAGGAAACATTGTGAGATTGACCTACCTACCTACTACCCACCTACCCATCTACCTAACAGCATCGAACACCTCTGGGGAAGGAATTCAAATGGTGGGGATGGACTTTTTATAACTGGAATGTACTTGTATAATGCTCAGTATAATTTAAAATAATTTTTTTAAATGGTCAGGCTTCAGTATAGGATGGCCCTTGTCTTGGGTCTCTAAAGGTACATGTTACCTTTAGAGGATCAAGTATCATTCCTGAAAAGGCCACACTGTTTTATGCCTCAGGACCTCTGTACATGCTGTGTATCTCCTTCTAGAATGCATTTCCTCTCTTCTTTAAAAGTTGTCTCTTGCTCATGTGTGATCCCCAGAAGAATTAGGCTAAGCCCATACTCGGGATTCACTTCCTGTAGACGGCATGAGCCTGCATTTTATGCTTCCACTATCTTACAAGCTGCACAGACTTGGACAGTTCCGGCAGCGAGCGGGTGAAGTAAAGGTGCTAGAAGGGAACTAACAGGTTCTGCGTTCAGATGAGAAGTGCTGGCTGGGCCAGCAGGCTGGGCACCTGGTGAGAGGGACAGGTTAGGGCAGAAGCCTGGACGCCCTGTTGGGAGTGACACATCCTTCTAGAGGGGGAGACCCGAGAGGGTGGCTGGACCTATGAGAACAGATAAGGGCTGGGGGTGGGGGCAAGATGTGGGGGTGAGGGGTATAGATCTGGGGTGCCACAGTTAGAGACAGGAAGCTGACGATAACTACAGCGGGACCTGTAGGGAAGTTAGCAAGGAATAGGGTGCAGTTTCTGAAGAAAAGGTCAAAAAGCCAAAGAGCTGAGACTGAGAAAGAGGACAGCACACTGTCCCCTAATCACAGAACCTGGACGACAGGCCAAGGGCCAGGGATTTAGCTCAGTGGTGCAGTGCCTGCCTGGCAAGCACAAGGTCCTGAGTTCAATTCCTGGTACCAAAGGAAAAAAAAAACCCAGGTCCCACAACAACTGTCCCTGCTGTTTGGGGCAACCTGAAAGCCACTTGTGTTTCCCCAATATTTTTTTTTTCCGGACTTCTGAATTTCTTTTGCTTTTTTTGTTTTGTTTAGACTGAGCCTCAGCCTTCTGAGTGCTGGGATTATAGGTGTGTGCCACCACGCTCAGCCAGTCTTTTGAATTTTATTTATTTCATTAGTACCTGTCTGAGATATAGCTACAACTTTCTGATTACCGCAGCTTCCCCATCACAGTGTGGTATGTGGGCCCAGGCTGCAACAGGAGGGGGAAGCCTAAATTCTTATTCCATGCCAGCCCTGTAATTTGCCAGGTACCCTAGTCTTGAGAATGAAGGGATCTATAGTTCTAGAACTTGTACAGGAAACTATGAAATAAACAGTCTCACTGGCATAAAAAAATGTATTTTGTTTGGAATTTTCTATACCATAAGTCTAAGGTACTCATAATATTTTAAGTCTTTTTTTTCTTTTTCCTTTCCTATTAAATCTGATTATTATCTCTATTGGCTTATTGGTTGGGGTGGAGAAACAAAATCTAGTTTTTGATGACTGTTGAAGTGCATGACAGACATGGAGTTCTTCATACTACTCTCTCTACTGTGTAGCTTAGCAATTTTTTTGTTTTGTTTTGTTTTTTCTAGTGCTGGGGCTCACTAGGCAAGTACCCTACCTTTTAACTATACCCCCAATCTAACATGTTTTAAAGGAAGTTTTTTGCTGCTGGTGATGCACGCCTATAATCTAGCTACCACCCAACAGGGTGAGGCTGAGGCAGGAGGTGGCAATTTCAAGCCCGGCCCAAGCAGTTTAAAAAGATGCTGTCTTGAAATTAAAAATACAATCAGGTGTAGTAGCACATGCCTATAACCCCAGGCAGACCGAGGCGAGAGGATTACTGTGAATTCGAGGCCAGCCTGGGCTATGTAGTAAGATCAAAATCAACCTGAACTATCCAGCAAGCAAGCAAGGAAGGAAAGAAGGAAGGAAAAGAAGGGAGAGGGTGCCAGAGATGTAGCTCAGTGGCAAACGCCCCCATGTTTAATCATTAGTACCACTTTTTTAAAAAAAGTTTTAAAATTTCACTAGAAGAGCTGGGGATATAGCTCAGTGGCCCAGCGCCTGCCCAGCAAGTTGAGGTCGTGAGTTCAATCCCCGGTACCAAAAAAAACACACAAAAAAATTTTTTTTTACTAGGAAACCTATCATTTTTCATATCCCATGAGTTGAGAAAAGGCCCCTTTTCACTGGGATCAAGGGCAGGCTTCAGGCTGTGACTTAGAAGGAGTACAGTTGGAGAATCAAAGAACGTTCTAGAAGCTCTTTAAACCTTAAAAGTCGTAATCTCTGTGTTTCCTGCCTCAGGCCTTAGCAAGGGCAGAAACCCCACACAGAGCAGGGTAAAGAAGCAGAGCAATCTGAGCTCTAGAGCCCCAGCCTGGAGACGCAGCCAAGAGCACAGCTCCCTCCCCGGGTCCCGACTCCAGGATGAGCCTCCATGCCCACAGCCAAGCGCCCCTCTGCAAACCTTGGCCAGGCTGCCCTTCTCCAGGCTCTTCCAAGAGAGAAACGTCTGCCTTCCTGGATCCCAAAGGAACCAGAAACAATCAAGTAGCCAAAAGCACTCCCTTCCCTGGGGCTAGGAGCTTTCCCACTACACAATGGCCGATCACAAGGATGAAGAATGCCCTGCGGTGGCGGCGGGTCCACACCCTCTTCTCTTTGTACTTTCTCTTCCCATCAAACAGTCTAGAGGGCGGCTGACAATGTGCCTGGGGGGCTGACTTCTCTTCCTGGTCTGTCTGCCCCAGTAGCCTCCTTTCCCTCGTGAAGTCCTCCATGGGCAGCTTCCGCCCCGCCCCACAAAAGCTCCTGCCCATGTGGAGGCGCACCTACACCTCCAAGGGCAGCTTCCCCAGCCTGGGCAGTGCCTTCCTCAGGAAGCCCTCTACTTTTCCAGACAACACTTCCGGGGCCACTGCCCCTCTCAGGCCCAGCCACCTACAGCTCCTCCTCTGTGACGCATAAATGTCTGCACTTACAGTCTGGGACTTTCTCCTGTCTCTGCTAGGTGAGCTCCTTGGTTCTCTTGGACTGAGATGCCAGATCTGCCGCCTCATGCACACACCCCAGCAGCCTGCACTTCCCTAATCCCAGCCTCCAGGCACCCACACCGAACCCTTGCTTCCCTCCTGTGCCTCCTCCCTGGCAGCCCCATGGGGTGAATGCAGCCCTTACCAAGTGTCAGGGCAACACCCCCAGGGTCTCTCTGTCTCCCCCACCCCTCCGAACGCTCAGCCAGCCTACTGATTCCATCTCCACTGCCACTGAGGATCCTTCCTCTGCAGGCTTCTGCCGCTCCCTGGTACAAGCAGAATAGCCCACCAGCCTCTGGCAGGCCCTCAAGGACCCAGCTTGATGCCTGGCCTTGCCTGGCCCTGTTTCCCTACTGTTCACTGCACTCTGGACATACGGTTTCCCACACGCACTAGCACCCAGAAGAACCTTCCCCTGCCCCACTCCTCCAAGCCAGCCCCGTGGTTCCTTTAGATTTTAACTAAAAGACACCTCGTCCCAAGACACCTCTGTTGATCACCATGCCTACGGTAGGCCTGTTATATTTGGTTTCTGCCATTTGTTTTCTGCCTGTCACCTCCAAAAGCATGTCAACTCCATGCCAGTGGGAGCTGTCTCTGCAAAGCCTCATACCCCGACTGGTATGCACTAAGTGCTCGGCAGACACTTGTTGAAAGAGTAAGTGAACTGATCACAGCCTTGGGAATCACCCAGTCCCTGAAGGGGAAACTGAGGCTCAGCCAGAGCCTGACAACAGAGAGTGGCTACACTGCCTTTGGGTTTGCTGGTTGGAGGGACAGAGGGGGCCCAGACAGACAGCACCTCACCTCCCTTTTCCAGCGTGCCAGCCACTCGTCCCGCTTGCGCTTGCTGATGTAGTAGGGGTCCCCGGCCTGGAAGGTGAGGCGCGGCATGGGCCGCTGGCGGAGGCTGGACTCCCAGCCCAAGCCACCCCGCAGCCGGCCCCGGGAGCCCTAGGACAGAGAGATGGCAGAGAGACAGACAGGCATTAAGGTGGGCACTGATCCCCCTGCAGGGGGTGCCCCTCCTGGAGGGGAAACTGGGGACTCACCTCTAAAGAATATGGAAATTATGGCTCTTGGCCAGAGGGGTGACCCGGGGGTTGCTGGGGAAGCTCTGTCCAGGCCAGGGAAGTGAGGGACATGTGTGTGGGAGGGGACACACGGACAAGGCCATGCAGTGTTCCTCTCCAGAGGGGAAAGCGCTGGCTGTCTGGCTGGGGGACTTCCAACCTCCACCCCCACTTCCTCTCCTCCTCACACAGGGGTGTCAAAGAAGGGGTGGGGGCCCACCCTCCGGGCCCCCTCACACACTCGCCAGTCGGTCAGAGCAGTGGCTTTCTTCTAGAATCAGGATCCACAGAGCCCCTGGGGGTGAGGAAAACACTTGCCTCCGTTTTCACAGATTCGATGTTGGTCTCCTTCTGTTCTTTGCCTGTGGAGAGGAAAGAACATGGGGACCGTTGGCAGAATTACCAGGCTGGCTCAGAGGCTGCACCCGGAACCCAGGTCCCTGCCAAGGGAATGGGGTCCTCCCAGCATCTGGCAGGGTGTGGGTCAGTCGCAATGGCCTGCCCATGCTGGGCACTGTGCTGGCCCCACGGACTCACCACCAACACCTGAGCAGAGAGACCTGGACTAGATTCAAGGCCCAAGTACACAAGAACAGGAGCAAAGTCAGGGCATTCCTGGCCCACTGGCTGCTGGGGACACAGAGGGGCCTAAAAATATCCCCCTCTGCTGCTCAGTGATCCAGGCACCTCTCCAGAGCAGATGCGGGACACCAGAGGGGCATGCTATGGGTGGACTTGAGGGGGACCGACTTCAGTGCCTTCCACAGCCCAGGGAAGGGGCGCTCCTGTGTGTGCAGGAGATTGGAGAAAGTGCCCAATGGCACCCATGCGTGTGTGCTGGGGGCAGTGGGCACCCAGGCTCCTGGGACAAGGCCCTAGTGGTGCAACTTCATCTATTGGTATCTCAGTCTCATTGGGGCAGAAAGCTGTTGGAGAGGGTTTCTGGGTCCCTCCGCAGTTCTAGTTATTTTGTCTGCCTCTGTCCTCCTTTCCCACCCATTCGCAGGTTCCTAGCTCAGCCCAAAATCTAGAGGCCCTGGGTATACAGTGAAGCGGTCTCAGGGTGACCTCCCTAGCCAGGTCCTCGCTGACACACAGTGGATAAATGTTCTAAAGTGTCAGTGTGATCCCAAAGAGCCTACAGCAGGGTTTGGCACGCAGTGGGCATTCGATACAGGTCAGTGTGGTCCTCTCTCCCTAAGGGGCTCCGCGCCCCACAGCATTTCCCTACCTCCCTAGCCCAGGCTTCCTCCCAGGCTGGACCCTGATTCCTAGAAGGGACATCTGGCCTGGGGCTGCAGCGTCCTCAGCCCTTCCTCCTCGGCACTTCTCCAGGCCGGAGGAGCGGGCAGGCAGGCAGGCAGGCCTCGCCAGCAGAGGCCTGTCCAGCTCTGGCTCGCGGACCTCCCTGGGGCCGGGTCGGGTCGGGCGGGGGGCACAGGCGCCCTCCTTTCACCTGGGCCCTGGAACTCCTCCTCCTCTGGAGAGCTCGGGCCAGAGCGGGAGGTCACTGGGGCTGGCTCGTGCGAGCTTGCGGTGGGGGGAGACAGAGAGCCCAGAACGGAAAAAACAGCCCCTGCTGCATCTCCCGGGCCTGGGGCGGAAACCGCCCGCAGCTTCAGGGCTCCGTTCCGATTCCTCGGCCGAGGGTGTTTTCCCCTCGCTGGGCTGGGCGACAGGGGCTCCTTTCTGCACCTGACAGGGGCGCCCGCCAGGGTTCCGGCCTGCGGGGCGGGCGGCAGAGGTGGGGAGATGGGGGAAGGGCGGACCCCGGGCCCGTGGGTGGCGACCCCGGCGCGTGTTCCTCGCCGGCCCGGCAGGGAGCAGTGTCACTCGCCGCGCGCGAGTGGGCGACAGCGCGTACACGCCGGCGCGGGCGCCGTGTACGTGACCAGCCTTTTAAGGGCGCGCCTCGCCCGTCGCCGCTGTCCTCTTCCTACCTGTTTCCTTTACGTCTTCTCTCCCACCACAATCAGCTCCCCAACTCCCAGAGGGGCACCCCCGCCAGCCCCCCTCTTCAGCCAAGGCCCCGCCCCTTCGGACCTCCGCTGGGCCAGGGAGGCCCGGGGCCGCCGGGAGGGGGCGCCTGCCCTCGGCCCGGCCCAGCCCGGCCCGGCCCTGGGCGGCTGGGGAACTGGGATTTGGGGCAGCTGCTGGAGCCGCAGTGGGTGGGGGATCCAGGGACTCAGCACTCTCGCCCCAGCCTTCTTGGGACCTAAAGGTTTCCTGCTTGTGACTCCCACCCGCGTGGCATGTGCACATTTATAATTCGCGAGACTGGAAGAAAATCTGGGCTGAAAGGAACTGTAGGGACGGCATAGCCTTCCCGCCCCTCAAATTTCCAAACTAGGAGACCAAGGCTGGGGAGTGGTGACCTAACTGCCAGATCTGAGATCAAGAGCTCAGATTTCAGAGTTCCCGACTCTCCAGCCAATACACCAACATTATTCCTAGATGCGCTCCCATCCTGGTTCCTCAGTCTCCAGGCTTCCCCAAACAGAATGACTTTTCCTAATGCAGCTTCCAACTGGCTTCTTTCTGGAATTTTCTCCGTGACAGACTCTGCGCATGCCCACTGGAGTGATATCACACACGTTCCAGCCTGGCCCAGCAAACAACAAATCTGGCTGCCTCAGAATGCAGCACTTGTCGCACGGCCGCAGTCAGCTGCTCGCTCAGTACTCCCTCTGCAGCCCATCTGCTCCTGGCCCAGGCCCAGGGTTCCAGGCAGGGCCAGGTGGCTGTGTGCCTCCCAGGGTGGCCCTGGCAGGCTGGAACTTGACCCCAGGGCATCTCCGGTCCTGGGGCTGCAGCAGGGGAAAAGGAGGCTAGGGGCGTCTAACATTTACCTGTTGGTCTGAGTCCAGGAGCCATTCCAAGTTTAGACTACTCACAACAGAGCTGAGGCCAGTCCTTAGTTCAGTACCAAGCAAAGAGGTGATCTGTGCTGACACTAGTGTGGTCCTTACATAGCCTGAGGTGAGTAATATAACCTTTCTTAACCAACACCCTCATCTGGAAAATAAGGATGAGTCTTACATGAAGTAAGAGCATACATAGGGCTTCTCAGACTGCAATGCGGATAGATACTGCAAGGGTCTTTTTAAGGTGCAGGCTGCTTCAGAGGCCTGGAATGGGGTTTGTGGTCCTGCCTGGGTGAGGCAGCTGCTGCTGGCCATGAGCCACTGTGAGGACTGAGGACGGCAGGCCAACACAGGGTCAGTGCTCAGTGAAGGGCCGTGCATTCCCCAAATTACTATGACTGGTGTAGTGCTAATACCAGGACTGCACTATGGTACCAAGTCAACACCTGCCTGTCCAGGCACTGGCTTTGTGTGGGGTTGTTTGAAATTCAACACCAGCCCTTTGAATTTTAAGACAGGGCCTTGCAAAGTTGCTCAGGCTGGCCTGGAATTTGTGATCCTCCTGCTTTAGCCTCCCAAGTAGCTGGGATGACAGGTGCATGCCACCATGCCGAGCTGGGTGCTGGCATTTGATCTTTCTGTTCATCATACTGTCTCTCCTCTCTCTGATCCTTTGTCCTGGCTGTACTCTAAGGATGCACATGGGAAGATGCCCAGGCTACCAGAATGTATCTTAAGGTTCCCCATTTTTGCTATACAGGAAGTAATGGGACCATCCACCCGAAAAGAGCCCAAATGAGGGAAACTGAAAGAAGGGCCAAGTCACTTCCTCCCTGGGGCCTTACATGCCTTCCTCATCCGAACCCACCAGCTGAGCATACTCTCCAGAACAGTGGCCAGGCCCAGCTCAGCCTCCAGCAGGCCCCAGCCCCCAGCAGGTCCATGCCTCACCAATCTTAGCACCCAAACACTCAGCACGGTGGCCTCCAGGGATCCTGGCAGTTCTGACTGCTGCCAGCATTTCCACTTCCTGGATAGCTGGGGCCACCTGGGAGTGCCCAAAGCCACATTCAAGCATTTGAGCCCACTGCGCTCAGCACTAAGCCTGAGGAAGAGCCATCTTCATATCTAAATGTCTCCAACCCAGGACTCACCCTTCACGCCAACTCCTTACCTCCACTGTCACCTTGTTCTATCTCTGCTGCTGCTGCTCTCATAGGAGCCACCTGCTGTCTCTCTGTACCTGCAGCAACTTCCTAACCTCTCATCCCACTTCCCAGCCCCTCTGATCCATTCCTGGGCCAGATAGCAAAGTGATCTTTGCTGTCTGGCCCAGGAATGGGCCTATCACAGAGCCTATCATGTCGTGCCTAAGATGGCGGCCTTGAAGGCCTGGTCTGGCCATCTGCCACCCACTTCCCTCACCCTTCTCCTTGGCTCTCTACCTCTCACCTGTTGGCCTCCAGATGCCTCCTGCCCTGGAGCACATCTAGGCACAGGTATATTCCCACTCTGTTTCCACCAGCTCATCTTTTGGCTCAGAAAGAACAGCCTGCATCAGCTGAGGTTCCTTGGTCACGTTCCTTCTGGCACCACATTTCCTTACCCTTAGGTCACTCATCTCCACTTGTGATCACACTTAAAAGCATGGAGTCTCTCTAGTTGGCTGTGAGGTTCTGAAGACCAAGAACTGGGTTTCCATTCATGATGGTTTCCCCACACTGGCACGGCTCCTGGCACATACCTAACAGGTGTTTAGTGAACACCAGCTGGCTGTGTGGAAACACAGACAGGGAAACCCCAAACTTAAGCCCTTAAGGCTAAAGAGTAGCCCTGGAGCGCTGACTTCGTCCTGTCAGGTAGGAGGGACTGGCTCAGCCCTGGGCAACAGTGTGGCCCTTGGGGAGCACCAGTCTCACTAGGAGGGGACACTGGGCCCCAGTGTCTTCCTGCGTGTTTGGCATTGTGAGCCAGAGGGAGGATGTCACTCCCTTTCCTTTCTCACTCCGCCCATGCGCTCCCAACCCTCCCACGAAGCAAGAGAAAGACATCAGGAGGCCTGGACAGTTTGGGAACCACCTTAATGAGCCCCATCCCATAACAGCAGGAAGAGTGGGAGGCAAGAAAGCAAGATTTAATGAATCCTGGCTCTGCCACTTGCAAGTCTGGGAGTCACTAACAAGTCACTTTATCTCTGCAAAACGCACTTTTCCACCTTTACTACGATGATAATACCTATGGGGGTTATTGGGGTTTAACCTGGGCCCTCTGCATTGAGCTCCAACCTAAGCACCTTTTTTATTTTGAGATAAGATCTCACTAAATCTAGGTTGCCCAGAGTGGGCTCAGACCTGGGACCACCACCAGGCACCCATCAGCCTCCCAGGGTGCTGGAATTACTGGCATGAGCCACCATGCCCACTGATAATAAAACCTCTTGAATAAGACTGTTGGAGGAGTAAATAAGACAACAAATGCAAAGTGCCACAGAAAGTGCCTTGCACATAGTGGAGCAACATAAATATTTGTTGAATAACGAATGAAAGATATTTTAAAATAAGTTTGGAAATCTCTTTTCTGGAAATGTTCTCTATTCTGCGTATTAGCTTTGGATCCATGTGATATAAGTTATGCCAATTAATCAATTTACCCATTCTATCATACACACTTGGAAGGAAGACTTTTTGAAATTAAAATGCACATATGCAAAACAACCTGGCAGGGCCCTGGGAGGATCAAATGTGATAATATATGAGGAAGTGCTGTGTAAACTGTGATGCCCTGTACAAATGCTAGTTGTCCTCATTACTAACTTGTTTACAGCTTGGTTGGCCCTGAAATCTCTGGCTTAACCTGAAAGAGAAAAGTGGGCAATTTTCCAGGATTGTAGGGCTGGGCCAAAAAGTCCCCTCATGAAGAGGCCTGGGCTGGGCAGTGATCAGACCGCTTTCCGCCTCCCCTTGCAGATGCCCATTTGCAACCAAATTTCCAGTGCCATCAACCAAGTCATGGTGACATGATTGACACCTCTGCTCTGGGGAGGCAAACAAAGCATCTGTGCCCCAGCACACGAAGAGCAGGGACTCCACAGGCAGCAGGTGGGACCTGCAGTTCACATGGGAAAGAAAGCAGGCCAGGTCGGAGGAGAGGGAAACGGAGGCACCAACCAGCTGAGGAGGGAGAGGGGACACCCATTATCCTAGTCTAGCAACCCTTGGCATTATGCAAACCCACTAGTGCCAGATCTAGCTTTTTTTTTTCTTCCCTTCACAAAAAAGCCAAAACTCCAGATTTTTATATGAAATTTCTTGATTTTCAAATTCTGGCAGCTAGTTTTTTAAATGTTTAAAGCACCATGAATAATACGCCAAATAAGCCATGTGTGCAGCCTGCATTCAGCCACAGCTGCCAGATCATCGCCTTGGCAGGCAGGCCTTCGCTCCCGCCCAGCCTCCTCCTGGGACACGCCAGAGACCCACGTCTCATGGCCTCTGGGGCTCGCCTGGCCGGAAGGGGCTGCCCTGGGCCGGGGACTCACCCTCTTCTGCAGGGGCGCCTCGGCCCTCCTTGGGTGCACAGCAGCCATTCTCCACTGCTCTGGAGGCTTCCGGTGGGGTCTCAGCAGCACCCTCTCCTTCAGCTGGGGCCCCGCCTTTCTGCCCCCCAGCGGGGCTCCCCTCCTCTGGTTGGGGCTCCCTCCGCTTCTCCAAGTCCCCATTGGGTAACAGCTCCGAGGAGCCTGAGTCCTGGGCCATGGATGGGGACTTGGAGGTCACTGCAGGCTCCTTGGGTGTGTCACTGCTTTCCACCTAGAGAGAAGAAAGAGGGGCGGGAGGATGACACTTGGTTATGTCTTTGCTACCTCTGGACCACAGCCCCTCTGAAATTCTCCAGAAACCTCTGTGCAAGTGGATCCATTTACAAGTTTGTGCTTAACGTCAGAGGGTCCATGGGCCAGCAGAAACTCAAGGTAAGAGGCCCAGCTGCCAGATCAGCCCATCACACCCCACTTGCTGAGGCTCCTAGGGCTTCCAAGCATTCCCTGTAGCCCCTCTTCAAAATAACTCTTCAGGCATGGGAGTCTGCGGGGGCCTCCCGGAAAAGCACTCTCTGGATCCAAGTCTAGCACAGCCCCTCAACTCAGACAGATTGCTCAGGCCAGGGAGAGCCAGGGTCCACCCCACGATCGCAGCAACCATTACATTACGCGTGGCTCCCACGGGCGTCATCGTGGTATTGTTACTCACTACAGTTCAGCCAAGTCACAGCATCATCCTTGCTGTGCGTCACTGCACTGTAACCAAAATTCCTTCTAGTCCTTTGTCCTTGGGGTTTCTCTGCCTCCCTGGGAAGCAGATGAGGAGCCTGGGGCGCTTGGAGAATTCTGTGATTTGCTCAAGGACGAAACAAGTGCCAGAGGGCCTGTGCTTTCCTGTGTGCTCCAACTATGCACACCTGTCCTTGGCCATCTGGAGGAAAGTGGCCAGGACACTTCAGGGAGAAGGGACGTGTTTAGCTCGGGGAAGGAAGAGGTGAGGTGACCAGGCTTGACCAGTCAACACTTAGTATCTCTCAAACATTAATTGTTCAATTATAAAAGTCAGGGGAGGGAAGAGTGGAGGAGGGTTGATCAAAGGGTACTAAGTTACAGTTAGGGGTAAGAAGCCCCAATTAGCAAGCACTGCATGGTAGGATGACTGACTATAGGTCACAGTCATGTACTGTACACAAGGGGTAGGCAAAATATATGGTGTTAAAACATTTAAAATTTATTATAACAAAAGACATGTTGCCATTAACTCCCCTCAAAACACTTCTGCTTGCTCCAAACACACTTATCCCATCATTTTTGCCAGTTTGTCTTAAAAGAGGATGGCCTTGAACTCATGGCAATCTTACTGCTCCAGCCTCCCATTACAGGCATGGGCTGCTATGCCTGACTTCCTGCTACTTTCTGAAGCAGTTCCTGAAGTCCTCTTTCAAGAGTGTTCCTTAGCCAGGCATGGTGGTGCACGCCTATAATCCCAGCACTCAGAAGGCTGAGGCAGGAAGATCCCTATGAGTTCAAGGCTAGCCTGGGTTACATAGTGAATTCAAGGCCAGCCTGAACTACACAGTAGGACCCTGTATCAAAAATTTTTTTAAGTCTTTAAGAGGTATAATCAAAATATAGTGCATGCTTTCTGTGCCGTCCAACAGAAAGGCTTATAAAAAGTTACAGTGCACCCTCATCTACCTTATTCAGTAGTGGCTGTGGCACTGTGTGACATCCAGCTCTTCCCCAAAGCAAACAAACAAAAAAAAAAAACAGGAAAGGAAAAATTTTTGAATCAATTCAGGACATCAAGGCAGCCATGACAGCAGAACTGAAGACATGAAAGAGGACTTCCAGAGCTGCTCTGGATGGGTAAATGCATTTGAAGTGAGAGGAATTAATGACAGTGTGTCTTTCACTATAATAAATTTGGAAAAAAAAATTAAACACATACTGTATTTTTTTTAAATCACACTTTGTACATCTGAAAGCTAGAAAAAAGGATTCTGAATGTTTTCACCCTGAAAGGAGGATAAACCTTTAAGGAGATACATTATGTCTGGCCTGATTTATACACTGCATCATGTATGCATAATGGAAAGATCACACAGTAACCCATTATGTATACTTTTTATTCCTTTTTTTGGGGGGGGTACTGGGAATTGAACTCATGTCCTTGTGCTTACCAGGCAGGCACTATGCCACTGAGCTGTGTCTCCACTCCTTCTCTTTTTGTTCTCATGTATTAAAAATAAACTTAACTTGTAATAAAAGCCAAACATGAAAAATCAAACTGCATAAAAAATGTCTAGTGTTAAAGCTCTTAGTTTAACCCCCTACCCCCAGGATCACCCCTCCACCAATAAACTGGTATTATTAGGCAAGCACTCAGTTTTTCCCCCAGAAGTGGGGGTGCTTTACCACTGAGCTATATCCCCAGCCTTCGTTTGTTTACTGACAGCCTTGCAAAGTTTCCCAAGCTGGCCTCAACACTGCAGTCGCCCTCCCTCAGACTCCCTGGGTGGCTGGGATTACAGGCATGCACCACTGTCCCTAGCTTCCCTTTTTAGGCTTTTTCCAGTCATATATAAGTTACATGTTGTATCCACACACATTCACACACGTATCCAGATCCAGAATTGCGTGTTTATAAAAGGGTATCGCGCGTCTCATAAACATCTCCCCTAACAGGCGCGGCGGGCTTCACTCCATACCAACGCATATGGGTTTGCCTTTCTGTTTAATGCGCGTTTGCTGATTTACACAAACAGCAAACCCTTGGGCCCATCTGCTTCCCGCTGCAGCAAGCGTGCACTGGCACTGCAGCTCCCTATACCTGTGTGCACTGGGCGAGCACAGTCCCAGGCATGGGCTGGCGTGTCAAGGCCCTGCCCAGGTGTGGAGACCCCTGCAACGCTCTCGGCCAGTGTGCACAGCCTGACAGGAAGTGGCCTCCCAGCCCCTCCCTTGGCACAGGGGGATTTAAGGAGGCTTCTGCTTTGCAAGGCTAAGACTTCAACTCTAAGCCCACCGCAGTCTGCTAGCAAAAAATGGATTGGAGCCACGGAGCAAAACCAGCCCCTCCCGTGCGCTTCTCTCCTGCACGGCCAGGTTCCTCCATCCCAAGTGCAGGCAGGGGCCGCCCAGCAGCCACCTCCCTACTTTCCGGCTGTGCAGCACCTGGGCGGAGACCAGTTCCGGTGGGAGCCAGGTGCTCTTCAGCACCTGGGGATCAGGCGGCTGCAGCAGAAAGCAGCAGCACCCGGAGCGGGGAGACGGCCCCCAGGGCTCCGGCCAGCAGAGCCAGGGCAGATGGCAGCAGGGAGAAAAGCGGAGCAAGCAGAGTCCTGTTTACTGCCTCAGCCTCCACCTGTATGTCCAACCCTCCTCCCCAGGACTCAGCACCACCTCTCCCACCTAACTGCTTAGCCAAACGAGGCACCCCTGACCTAAAATGTACCTCTCTGGTGTAATCATGTCACCTTGCAAGGCTCAGGCCTTTTTTTCTTTAAAAGGGTCTAAGTTGCTAAATTGCCTCAGTTAGGCTCAATCTGGAATGCTCCTGCCTCAGCCTCCCAGAGTGCTGGGATTATAGGCGGGGACCACAACACCAAGGCTCTGGCATTTGAGTGAGAAAGCTGAGATTGTCCAGCAGCCAGGAAAGGAGTACACATCACTGCCCTGGCAGCCACCTTGTGGAGTCCAGCTATGCCAGGTAGCAAAGGCCCTCACCCATGGGAGGCGGGTGTGGGTCCTCCTGGTCGGAGATAATCTCTCATGTGGCTGTGTCTTCCTTGCCTTCAGCCACTTGCTGCCTGCCAGAGCTGCTACGCCCCCTTCCTACCTGAGGACCTCATGGCCTCCTCGCAACATGGGGTTCCCTTTCTGTTGACTGCTGGCTTCACAATGTAGGGACCCAGGTGACCCAGCTGTGAGACCCTCTCCAGCCCAGGAGCCGGCCCACTGAGTCACTCCCGCACATATCAGGACTATGCACCCCACGGCCCTCAGTCTCACGTCCACTTTTCTGGTTCTGCTGAGCCCTGAGTGCGCTGAGCTCTGGCTTTGGGCCACCTGGATCAGTCAGGCCCAGATCTAACCCAGCGAGAACCCGTGGCCTGGGCTACGCTGGCTCTGTCCCGGACCCTGGGAACTGGGCAGGGAAAGTCCACCTATGGGAACCCTTGGAGAGGAAGGAAGGGAGTCCACAGGCAAAGAGCCTGGAGCAGCTCTCCAAATCTCCAGGGAGGAGCTGGGCACTCGAGAAAAGGGGTGCTTCCGGTGAGAAGAGGGTAGGGGCTGCAACTGAACCAGGCACTCTCACAGTGCACCTCCAGCCTGCCCTAAGCTCCCATCTCTCCTGCCTTCTCCCTGACCCCACTAGCCTGTCAGCTCGGGAGCACAGGGACGTGGCCTAATCCAGCTAGACCTAGGCAGAGCAGGCCAGTGACAGTGCTCAGCAACCATCCACCGATTCACTCACAGCAAGCATTCGAATAGGGAGAGGTGCGAACACCCCACTCCAAGCTAGGAGGAGCTTCAGTCCAGCTCCCACATCAGATGGGTGTGCTGGGCCGGTTGTTTCCGTTTGCTTTTACTGTGATAGTGCCTTGCAAGGAGACACACCACGTGCCTGAGACACACTTCCTCCCAGCATCTCAGAAGACAGTGACAGCAGCTGCAACTACGGGTGACAGCTTCAGAATGGGAACAGCAGCATGTGCACCCTTTCTTCCTCCTCTAATGGGGGTTGGCTGGGGCCACTGGCAGTCATAAGGAGCGTCTCTCAGATCTGAGGAGAGCTTGGGGCCACAGCCCACTGCCCCACCTCCAGGGGGCTCCGTTTCGGGTTTTCAATCCTGTCTGCCACTTCCAGGGGCCCTTCGTCTTCTGCCACCTCTGCCCCAGGACAACCACCTCCCCACCTCCGGCACCTCAGTGGCCCACCAGCGTGCCTTAGGCCTCTCCTGGGAGACACCACCCCAGCAGATGAAGTCAGCTCTCAGTGGGGAGGATTCTGCCACTCCCACACTCCCGGGACTTGGGCAGTGCGTCTGGAGATGTCTTTGGTTGTCATGGGGTGGGGGTGTGTCATCTCGCAGAAGCCAGTGCTGCTATGGATCCTACAGACACAGGACAGCTTCCGCAGCACAGAATTATTCTACCCCCGGCCAGTACTGTCTCTGAAATACTCCGAGCCAAGGTGGGGGTAGCCAGGACCAGGGACTGCCGTTTTCTAAGGAACCCCCCGCCAGGTGAGTTCTTGCTAAATTGCAGAGTCTGACCTTGAACACACAAACCTCCCCACTCAGTTCCCTAAACAGCCTGGATTATGGACACACACTCTCACACTCGGCCTAGGTAAGGGTTTAACAAAATGCTTGCCCACTGCTAGTGAGGCTGTGTGTTTGATACTCAGTACTGAAAAACAAACAAACTGCGGTAAAGTATGCATCAAACTGATCATTTTAACCATTTCAAGTACACATTCACATTACTGGACACCCATCACCACTACCTCTAACTTTTTCATAATCCTGAACAGAAATTCTGGGTCCACTAAACATAACTCCTGTTCCCTTCTCCCTTGGTAACCACTATTCCACTGTTCTGAAGAACTGTGGGGGTGGTGAGATGAGGTCTAACTATGTAGTTCAGGCTGGCGTCGGACGCGTGGTGGGGGCTGGGGATTTAGCTCAGCGGCATAAGCACCTGCCTTGCAAACATGCAGTTGTGAGTTTGATCCCCGTACCAAAAAAAAAAAAAAAAAAAAAGACTCGTGGTGATCCTCCTGCCTCAGTCTCCAGAGTGCTAAGATTACAGGCATGCAACACCACACCCAGCCCAAGGAACATTTTAAACCCATGATGGCGAACCTTTTAGATACTGAGCGCCCAAACTGAAACCCAAAACCTACTTATCACAGAGTGCCAATACTTCAATGAAACCTGAATACTGAGGTTTTAGTTTAGAAAAAAAAAAAAAAAAGAAAACTCATACATTAACATCTCTTTGTTTTACATTTTGTCTTGAAAACATAGCTCAGCATGGTGGCACATACCTGTAATCCTAGCACTTAAGCTGAGGCAGGAGGATCACTGTGAGCTCCAGGCCAGCCTGGGCTACATAGTGAGCTCAATTCAAGACCAACCTGAACCTCATGGGGAGACGTCTCAAAAGGAAAAACAAAAATGAAAAAACCACAGCAATAAACAGGCCATAGGTTCACCTCCAGTGCTTTAAAACTGTCTCCATCACACACACTCCCAAGAGGGCTCTGTAGTGGGCCCTGGCCTCAACCCTACACAGCCCTCAGAGCCCCATCCATGCAAGGCAGGCAGGTGTGGACAGCCACTGGTCCCAGCCTGGCCCTGCAGGCCAGTGTAAAGTCCACTGCAGGCTCAGGCCAGCCCACAGGCTGCCACATTTGTTTACAAAGTGTTTTCTCACCCTGTCTCATTACAACACTCATCACGCTACACCTAATTATTTGTTTACTGTGTGCCTCCCTCCTAGACTGTGAGCTTTGCTTTATTTATCTTTTTTATTTCTCTCCACCTACAGCTCTGAGCTCCAAGCAGAGGACCTGGCCTCCATATGCTTATAAAATTAATAAATATAATTATCACGATGATCCTGAGGCCACTGGCATTAT
The DNA here is from genome assembly GCA_004027295.1 of Dolichotis patagonum. Classification (NCBI taxonomy): domain Eukaryota; kingdom Metazoa; phylum Chordata; class Mammalia; order Rodentia; family Caviidae; genus Dolichotis; species Dolichotis patagonum. The sequence goes on along the minus strand of PVJX010007063.1, from coordinate 3,819 downwards.
CTTCACATTTTGAGAGAAAGGCTCCAAGGCGGGTTCCTTGTGGAAAAGCTTCCAAGGTGACAGTGGGACAGCGATGACCTCAAGACAAGCTCCTCCTCTGGCTGCATCTCAGGAGAAGCCTAAGCAAACCCCAGGGGTGCCGAGGAGGAAGTGCAGCTTTGCAGTGCAGGAGGGCAGCAGCCATCTCCAGGAAAAGCCGGACCTGTGCGACCCATGGCCCACCCTCCACCCCTGTGAGGCCAGACACCTTGTCCCCCAGTGGGAGAGTGGTTTGAGTTCCTTTATCACAGTTACCCCTCACGTGAAAACTAAAAATCTAGGCAAGTAAGCAGTGAGCACAACAATACAAAGGAGTCAGGGCCCAGGCACCCCATGAGGAGATGGGGTGGGTGCTAGGAGCTGCCCTTCCCCTTCCTCTCCTGCCTCTTGCACCTAGAGCCGCCAGGCACTCTTCCTGCCACCTCCGGCCTGTTCTTGTGCCATTAGGCCTTGGCAGGGCCCAGCCACCCAGGAACCCTGGCATCTGGCCAGCAGTGACATTGTGACACAGTCACATACATACAGACCCATGAGGGGTTTGCCCCAGGGGCCAACAGACACCCTGCTGCCTCAGCAGGGCCGAGGTGCCCACAATGTCAGGAGCAATGAAAGTAAACAAGAACACCAGCAAGCCCCCAGTTCCCTCAACCCCTCTTGGATTTTTCCAGGTTGACTCCAGTTTCAGGAAACAGCCACATGTCCGAGCGAAGAAGACAGCCCTGCCCTGCCCCCAAAGCACTGGCACTGTGCCACTGCTGCCTCCCCCCTGCCTTCCTGCAGCCCCCTGCTGGCAGCAGAGCTGCCTCCCCCTGATCTGCTTGCAGCCGGAAGTGGCCAGTGGCAGCAGGCAGGGCCTGGCCCACCCTTCGGCCGCTCCCAAAGGACCCTTGCTCGGCCTTCTTGGAGTTAATGGAGTAGGGCTTCCAAACTCTGGAACTAGAACTCTGATTCTTCCAGTTTCCTTTTTTGCTGGTGTAACAGCTAAAAGGGTCGCCAGTGAGGTCAGGAACCAGCAACCAAAGAGGGCCGCTCTGGAAACGCTGGCCCCAGCCGGGGTTCCCCACCTTCCCCTCACCACTTCCACTGGGAGCTGCCCCCCTCCCCAGAGACCTCCCAGCTGTGCACGTCCAAGGACAGGACTCAGGTGCCAGGCTGTCACAAGCCCTGGCAGACAGATGCAAGAGCAAACATGCCTCGTGCATGCATGGCCCACTGGGGTCTGTCTCCAGCAGGGACACCTCTCAGCCTGGAAGAGGGCCTGGCTATGCTCTTTGAAATCAACCTCAAAGGGTTTCAGGGTGAGCTGGAGCCTCCCTTGAAAGAGACATGACGTGCAGGAGATCCACAAATTTCAGGGGCATCTCTTTTGAAGTGATTTCCACTTCCTGTCTCTACCATCCCATCTCCATGGGCTTGGGAAGAAGGGAACCCTATAGAAAATGGCACTTTCTTTTCTAGTCACCCCTTTTCCAGGTCACCCCCACCCCATGTGATATGACTTAGTGACATCAGCACCTCAGTCACATCTCTGTCACACCCCCACTCACTCGGCCTCTGTCCCTCCAGCCGGGAGAGCTAGGGTCTTCATTCCTCCCTTGCTAGGTGGCCTCACCTTTCCCTTGACCAACTTAGCCGCGCGTCTCTGGAGCTCTGCTAGCCCTCTTAGGTCTGTCCTGAGGCCCAGATGCAGGCTCTCTAGGCAGGGATGAGCAAAGAACCAGTGTCAACAACTTTGCTGTGGGCAGGTGTGTGTTGCGCCAGGGCCTGTGCGGTAGGACAAGTATGGTGGCCCAGGAGCCCAGGAGGACCCAGTGGCTATGACCAACGGAGGACCTGTTGGGGGAGGTCTTTGAATGCGTGACTCAGGACATAGGGAGAGGAAAAAAAAATTTTTTTTTTGCTGGTACTGGCATTTGAACCCATGGTCTTTGCATTGAACCAAATCCCCAGGACCCCCTCTTTTTTTTTTTTTTATTTTATTTTATTGGTAACTGGAATCAAACTCAGGACCTTGTGCTTGCTATGCAGGCATTGTGCCACTGAGCTACATCCCTGGCCCTCCCCAGCCCTTTTTTAACTTTTAATTTTGAGACAGGCTCTCACTACGTGCAAAGGTTGGGCTCCAACTTGTGATCTTGTTGCCTCAGCCTCTCAAAGTGCTAGGATTTTAGGCATAGGGACCACACCCCCCAAGAGAGATATTTTTTTAAAAAACAAAAACAAATTCTGAAATTTCATTTGCTGCTCACTCAGTAAGACCAGCTCCCTACAGTGGCCTCCATCTGCTCCTTTCCAGAAGCCTCGGTCTCTGACAACTCCAACGCTACCCTGCTATGGCCTGTGTCATCCCTGTCATCCCTCTCTCTCTACCCCTACTGCCCGGAGTAGGGCCCTGCCCATTCACACCCCCAGAACACCTTTCCCTCGCCCCGTAGCCCCGTGCTCAGAGCCACCGGGTTCACCTGTGTTTCTGAAAACAAAAGGAAGGGGACCCACACGCTGCCTGCAAACACCCTGTCAACCCAGGCTGGACACATTTCTACATGACGCCCCAGTCAAGGGCCCTCAAGGGCCCGCCGCACCTCTGCCTCCCCACAGGACCCCCACCACACCCTGCCCACCAAGTGTCCACCACCTTTCTTTGGCTGTCCCCTCTTTCAAAGCCCCCACCCCCGGATTCCCCAGCACCCTTAGAAGCCCCACCCCTGAGGTCCTGAATTCCACTGATGGCTGTCAACCAACCACAGAGCTAGGGGAACCTGCATTAACCCTCAAACCTCATGAGCTCCATGCGTCCATGTTCCTCACACCTTCTAAACTGGGAGACGACAGGAAGGGGCCGCAGGGGGGCTGATGTGGTTCACAGAAAGAAAAGTCACCACAGCAAGGAGGAGTAGGGGCTGAAGCCCAGGACCCAGAGACTGTCTCAAGAAGTCTTGGGCCTATAAACAAGGCGACACAAACCACTGAGTGGAATGCTCAGTACCACAGCAGTTGTGATCCAGAAAAGAGGAGGGGCTCTGCATTCTGTTTTAACTTGGAGAAGAATCAAAAAGTCCTGCAAGGCTGGAACATCAGCCCATACCTCTAAGAGCTGGGTGACATGTGTAAATACCGTAGTCTCCCTAGTATGAGAGTTCGTAAGATTATATAAGATTTTATGGTAATCATGAGTCCCCATCTCATGAAAGGCTTCCAAGAGCGCTGGGCTGAGCTGAGCTGAGCCAGACCTGGGTTCCTTATTCCCCATCAGTGGGCACAGCACGAAGGACGGAGCTCAGGAGGGCAAGATCACCTCCCCTCTCGGGAAAAGGTTTAGGGTGTAAACTCTGGGAACTTTGGCGGCCTGTTCCCCCACCGTGTAAGCCTTTCATGAAAGGCTCTTGGAAGCCTTTCAACGTTTTCATTCATCAGTTGGAATGGTTTTATCCTGTTTTGCTTGACTTTATTATACGTGATGCTATGAACAGCTGTTTTGAAGAGAACAAAACATTATGACAGCTATTGCTGATTTAATACTATCCTTCTTAGAAGTCCTACCAAGCTTCTATTCTTCTATTTCCATTGTTTCTATCTATCACATTGTGTCTTATTGGGATTTGAATATGTGTGAAAGTATAAACAAAATTTTTTATTGAAAATGAGATATTATAGTACCCATTGATCATTCTCTGTTATTCGGTTCAGAATGCCCTGTAATTCTTTCACTCTTTGAATAGTTTTATACTTTTTTGTTATGTTTGATATTATTGTATTTGAAACTATGCTCAACTATAGCAG
>PVJX010007062.1:0-73317 GCA_004027295.1 Dolichotis patagonum | reverse complement strand
AGTCTTGAACTCACTGCGTAGCCCAGACTGGCCGCAAACTCATCTCATTCCTCCTAACTCAGCCTCCTGAGTGCTGGAATTACAGGCATGCACCACCATGCCTGGCTTTCTGATTGTTTTTTTTTTTTAATTTTATTTAAAGAGGAAAAAAAAGCAATACAGAAAAAAGGGTAGAAACAATACAGAACCTCAAAAAAAACCATAAATCACTAGTTGACAAACCACATACTTCCCGAAATAGCTGTTCATGTTACAAAATTAAGGCAAACAAAGTGAACACACAGTGAAGCTGCAAACAGAAAAAAAAGGATGGAATAAAGCCAATTGAGACAGTATAGTGAAATTGGCACAGAAGATCACAGCAGGTCACCAGGACAACAGTAACAGGCAACATTGTATATCTCATTGTCTTCACAATAGTTGTACTTCTACTAGGTAGAGCAAAATCAAAGAAATACACAACATTATAGAACACATCAACACAGTATTGAATAGAGCAACACCATTAATCAGGACAAAGCAAAACAGCGATAAAAATATCTGCCTTCAGAGATAGTAGAAGGAAACTCCCCCAACTTGCTGTATCAAATATGGTCACCTCCTAAGAGATACCCAGATCCCTGGATCCCGATTGTTACAGGAGTGGGGGGTGTGATATGTTTGATTCTAGGCCTGCGACCCTGTAGGCAGCAGGCTGGTTACTGGTTGGCTTGGTGCCCTAAGTTCCAACATGGTGCGGATCTCAGGAAACGCTCTTGCTTCTTGTTTCCCCACCCTGGGGTGGCCGCGGCTCCCCACACCACAGTCACTCTCTAGGGCGGCAGGCTGCTTACTGGTTCTTTCTGATTGTTTTTTAGGACTGGGTTTTGGTTATGTGTTTTTAATTGAAAAAGACAAGGAATATAATTAAGTTACAAAACATAGTTAATAGAAATAATTTTTAAGGTCCTAAAGGATAGCTACTTTGAATGCTCAATTTTCTCCATTCTGAGTATATAGGTACACATCTTTATAGAAAGAAAAAAAATCCTGAAGTGCTAATTTTTATAGTCTACTTTGAAAAAATAGTGCAATATAATGAAGTATTCTGCTTAAAGTATTCTCTCATGTTTGGTTTTTCCTTTTTCCTGTTCATTTTTTTTCATACATTTATTTGTGTATAAATGTATCCCTGAAAAAAAAAAGTTAAATTTAACTCTAAGAATGAAAACTCCCCCTGACAAATTATAACAGTTTTTGAAATATAGTTTAAAAAAAAGGAAGTCCTAAAACGCTGTCTCAAGGAGGTAGGCGTAAAATGTGGTTTTGCATAGAAGCATTTTTTCTGTCTTAGGAAAGGTACGCATTGTCCCGTAAACTCTGCTTTGCTCCCCATCTTTTCATTTTGATAGGTGTGGAGTTGGCTCTGAGAGATGTTATTCCCACCAGCAGTAGTACAGTACTTGATTCTCTCTGCTCTGGAAGCAAGGCAAGACTGTGTCATGTCCCTGGGAACAGCCCCTAATTTAGGGTACCCCAGATATTAGGGTACCCCAGTAATGTTTAGGGTATCCCAGAGTTTTTCAGATTGATCTTTTGTATTATAAATTATCTGGCAGAACTCATCCAAAAAAACATTTTTGTCTTTGTCTACTTTATGCTGGTATAGTGGAATGCACAGAGTGGCTCCTTTCTCAGGTTTTAGATATGGGAATTCCAAGATCAGGGTCCCAGTGTGTGTAGAGGGCCTGTTTGCTGCTGGTCTTCACCCGACAGTAAAGGAGAGCGAAGCAATGAGCTTGCTCCATCAAACTCTTCTATAAAATGGCGATAATCATCTAAGATCAGGTTACCCTGAGGCCTAAACATCTTTCAAGGGGACCCACCTCCCAGTACTGTTGCACGGGGGTTACATTTCCAGCACGATGTATGAAGACTCACAGCGTCCAAACTCCAACCATATCTTAATGTTTACTTGCCTTTAAAATGCTAGCGACAGCTACTCCAAGAATATTATACTCAGTACCATCTTATCCCAATACCTTGAAATTCCCTTACATGAGAAACTTGAAATATAAATAAAAGTAAAATAAAGGCAGACTTTTTGGTAGTAATGAAAGAGGATTGGGGAAGAAGAGAGACGGTAAGGGAGGAAGAAGAGGATTGGAAATGATCAAGATATGCTGTGTATGTGTAGGTATATATACTCCTTCCCCCAAACAAATGTAACTGTTATGTATAAAATGTGGTTGGGTATAAACACAAACCCTTCACATAGATTGACCACTGTGAAAGGTTTGGCATGATTGTTTTATATGTATACTTTTGCCATACCTTTTGAATGTAACCCCAAAACAATTCAACAAGTATGTTGTAATGTAGTTATCATACTCAGGAAATTTAACATTTAGATAGTATTGTAATCAAATGCAGAGTTTATCTGAAAACTTTTCCATTTGCTCCCCAAATTCTTTTTTTATCGCTTTTAGTAAGATTATTTATTGCATCTAGTGGTTTATTTTTAATAATAATGTAGAGATTGTATATAAAAGTATCCTGAATTATAGAACATATTCTGAAATATTCATGATCATATTTATTAATTTGGCATCATAAGTGAACTGTGTTATTTTGACATATTTTTATTAAAAGGCAGGGTTTGTGCTTTGATGCTATTTTAAGCCACCACCAAAACCTAGAATAAAACTTAACTTTAAAACTCTGTATATGTTTGTCTCTAGGAGCTGCTGTTTTGAGAATTCCTGTTCTGTATGGGGAGGTTGAAAAGCTTGAAGAAAGTGCAGTCACTGTTATGTTTGATAAAGTGCAGTTCAGCAACAAGTCAGCAAACATGGACCACTGGCAGCAGAGGTTTCCTACTCATGTCAAGGATGTAGCCACTGTGTGTCGACAACTGGCAGAGAAGAGAATGCTGGTGAGGAAGACTTGGAAGGGAAGGGTGTGTCTTCTCACTGTAGTGCAGGCCCACCATCTTCTCTATTCCTGAACGCTCTTCTCTAAATTTGGGAGGGTTTCAGAGGGAAAGTTGAAGGTACTTTCTTCATAAAACTTTTTTAAAAGTTTGTTGTTTTTTTTTTTTTTTTTATAAAACTAAGACCAGAAATAGTTTGCAGATACTAAACTGTATTCATGAGGGACGAAAATATTGTTTCCTGCATCCTACAGACTCCAAAGTTTGTTTTACTGCAAAGTGAGAGAAACCTTGTATGTGTGTGCTAGGTGACAAATTCCTCAGCTAATATCTTTTGTTTTTAAGTTATATGTAGTACCAAACAGGAATCTAAGTAGGGATTTGTCAGTTTAGCTGCAATTAAAAATATAAAATGTGGCTCTCAGGTCTTGGGAATTTGAGGCAACTTGGGCTATTTAATTTAAGCAAGTTCCAGGGCACACTGTACTACATAATGAGACCCTGTCTCAAAAAAAAAAAAAAAAAGAGTATGATAAATATGGTAAAAATTATGGTAAAAAGAGTATGATAAATCAGGTTTATTTCCTTAAAATACATCACCGTGAGGTCCCCCCCCCCCCAAACTACTTCTTGCTTTGAATATTTACCCCATTGTCGCTGTGACATTCTGAAGCCAAGTCCTCTGGATGTGTTTAGTTCAACTGTCATGTCTGCCTTGATGTCCTGAATTGATTCAAAATGTTTATGTTTTGTGATTACTTTGAGTTTTGGAAAGAAGTCCCACTGTGCCAGATCCAGTAGAAAACATGACTTGAGGGCACACTCTGATTTTTACAAGCCCATCTCTGTTGGATGGAGGCAGCTGTCACTGAATTTGAGATCACACCTTGTAAAAAAAGACACCTAGGAAAGAGGATTTCCAGAACGGCTTCCGAAAGTGGCAGAAGTCATGGGAGAAGTGGGTTCACACTAAGGGAAGAAATATTTTGAGAGGGGTTAATGGTGATGTGTCTTTTACCGTAATTAAAAAAAAAATTTAGTCACTGTATATTTTGATCACTCACCTCTTGGATTTTTTTTTTTAAAAGATACCTTTTCTTTTTTCTTTTTGAGACACAGGGTCTTATTATGCAGTTCAGGTTGGCCTTGAGCTCACTTTGTAGCCCAGGCTGGTCCAGAACTCAGCAATCCCCCTGCCTCAGCCTCCTCCAGTGCTGGAATTACAGGTGTGAGCCACCACACCTGGTTTTAGAAAGATATTTCAATAGGAGTTAATGTTAAGCATTTCAGAAAGTAGACACTAGGTAGAATATCTGTAAGAGCAGTGACTGATTTAGAGTATTAATATAAATGACCAAAATTTCTTAATACATAAAAATTTGTTTATCATATCTTAAGCTTAGTTTGAAAAATGGTTTTATTAATGTTGGTTTTAGTTTAGGATAATTTGAAATACTTTGGAGTGTTGTCATAAAAATCTCTTTAAATAAAAATTTGGAGTTCCACTAATTAATAAGTAAAACTGGAGCCTTTATTTTTTGCTTTAAACATTTTATAGGCTAAATTTTAAAAATTCTAAATACAGCTTTTTATGTTTGGCTGGAATCTATTTGTTTATTATGTTTTTTGAGTCAGAGTTTTGCTATGCAGTCCAGGCTGGCCCTGAGCTCACTTTGGGGCCCAGGCTGGCCTTGAACTGGGGGCTGTGCTCTTGCTTCAGCCTTCTGAGAGCTGGTATTACGGGCATGCAGCACCACACCCTGGCTAGGAATATTTTTAGGAATTTTATTTATTTTGTGGAGAACCTTCCAGAATAGGGCAGTTGCTTCATGCCTCTTTGACCTTTTAGGTTAGCTTTATTGTCAAATCTGTCATCCCACTCAACTCAAAAATTTGTTTGAAACTGTACTGGATCTTTTTTGTCCTTGTTGTTAGGATCCGTCAATTAAGGGAACATTCCACTGGTCTGGCAACGAGCAGATGACCAAGTATGAAATGGCCTGTGCAATCGCAGATGCCTTCAACCTCCCCAGCAGTCACTTAAGGCCTGTGAGTTCCCGGCATCTGAAAGCCCCTGGCTTCTTGAAAGCCCAGATTCATCTGTAGTGTATATTATTGATAATATTCTTTGGGCTGTTTGGGTTATATTGGGTAACATCCTTTCTCAGCACTAATCTATGTGAACTTTGATTGTAAACTTTCTAAACTGTTGGCCTGTGAAATCTGTAAGTATAGAAGGTTACAGAAAATGTCTTCGTGTGTCTTGGTGGTGGCAGACATTTATTTTCCGGGGTTGTTCAAGTTAGGGTTCTTGCACTAAGAGCAAAATGAAATAATATAAAGCCTCAAGATGTGATTCAGCCCACGTTAACTTTTTGTTTTTATTTTTCTTTAAAGATTACTGACAGCCCTGTCTTAGGAGCGCAGCGTCCAAGAAATGCTCAGCTTGACTGCTCCAGATTGGAGACCTTGGGCATCGGCCAGCGGACACCGTTTCGAATTGGAATTAAAGAATCACTCTGGCCTTTCCTCATTGACAAGAGATGGAGGCAAACGGTTTTTCATTAGTTTATGTGCATTTGTGATTTTTTTTTTTGTTTTAATGAAAAGTATGATATGTGGCACTTTTTAAAGAAAAAAGGAAATAGTTTTGTATGAGTACCCTTCAGTTCATGACTCACAGTTTTTCAGGTAAATGATGCTCTTGCACTAGTGAAGGTGTATACAGAAGTTTAAAGGGCACTGACGCCTTGTTTGCATTAATGATTTTTTTCTCTTATCATTATGTTCTGGTTTACTTTGAAGTTGGAATAAAATTAAGATACTTAAATATCTGAGAGCCAGGATGAAACAGATCTGCTGTAACCTTATTTTGGATGAAATGCATTGTTCACTCCTATAACTTTCCTATTTTCAGGGTTTACTTGTTTTTGCAGGTATTGACTATTGTATGTTGATTGTTTTCAAGTGTGTGAAATTGTATAAAAATCATTGGTGTTCATTATTTGCTTGAGCTCAGATCAAAAGTTGGAAGAAAGAAACTTTATTTTTGCAACTTAAGTACAATTTTTATGCTTGAGATACTACAACATGTTATGTATAGCGGAACTTTTGCAGCCTGATACCCCTGCTTTTGTAGCAGTGTACGGTACGCACTCGAGAGTGTGTATGTGTATTTTTTTAATATAAATATATAACTGTCCTTTTCACTCCATGTTGCTAAGTGATATTTCATACGTGGTTGTACTAATAATAATGACCCTTGTAAGTCTTGACCACTCATGAATAATAAATACGTACTGTTGGCATGTAACGCTTGGTTTCCTTGTATTGAGTTATCCTCTAAAATGTAAGGATCCGCTGTCTAACTGTTGTTGTTTTGTGCATTAGATTATGATTTGCCATGTGCTATGTCCCCAGCTTTTTTTTTTTTTTTTTAAATTTCAAAATAGGGTCTCACTAAATTGAACAGGTTGGGCCCGGAGTTTGCAATCCTCACCCCTTAGCCTCTCCAGGAGCTGGGATTACAGCTGTGTGCCACCACAACTGGCTTGTTAATTAAAAAATCTTGTAACAGTTTAAGCCTAGTAAAAAATGGTGGCTATATTGAGGTAAAAGCACAATAAAATGAAGACAGATGAACCACCACTTGAAATCTAGTATTGTAATTCTGTACCTGCTTGTATGAATTGATCATTTAAAAATAATGATACAATCTTGGCTATACATTTACTTACACAGTTTCTTCTGCAGAACCTAGAAGATCTGTATATATACCATGTAATTTTCAGGTGACCTTAGACTTTTGGGGAGGGCAGAGAGGCCTTTAACTGCTGGGTGCTACTCAAGGGGGGTGAAGACCTAAGGGTAGGTGGCACTGATGCCAGGTGGGCTGTGCCTCGTGGGCGTGTAGGTGATGGAGAACCCGCCCAGGCAGTGGCTGTCAGCGCAGGCATGCTCCACCTTGTTGAAGGTCCTGTCTTTGTGATGCCCACCGTGCTGCCCACTTCCTGGGCAGGATGGTCTGTCCAGGTGTGGACATCACCTGTGGCTCCTCTGTGGGCTGTGTCTCCTTGGGCTTGCACTGGCGCCTCAGCTGCTTTGCTGCAGGGCCCCATGGAAGCCTGCAGAGGGACACTGCTACCACGAGGCCCGGGGCTCACAGTGACCGTCAGACCCACAGATAGGCCTTCCTCGTCCCAGTGACCTGGGTGGCCCCACCAGTGGCGGGGAGTTTTGAAGCAGAAGTCACAGCTGTGGGGTCCAAGCCCTGCCACACGCTGCACCCCGCTACACTCCATGTGACCTTAATCTTGGTACATTTAGGTCCTTAATAAGGCGGAAATGTAGAATGACTTACACGGTGTGGCACCCTTGATTCAGGGCCAGTGCAGATACTGTGATTTCACTGTTGAACTGTTTTTCCCACTGTAGGCTGTTACTCTCTCACTGGACTCAGTATTTGTTTCTAAACTTGCTAATTTACTGAGGATTATAGTGGATCAGATTTGTGTAATTTGGTTAAACTAGAAATTTTGGAATTAACTAGAGAAAATTTATTTTTATTAAATTACTCTGGATCCATGAAATAGAATTTTGAAAACTGAGACATCTTTTTTTAAAAAAAGGTATTTCCCAGCTGCTTCTAAGGTAGGCAGCATAGCAGCTGGGTTTGATAGCCACTGAATTCAGGCATTCTGGATTTACTTTCTGCAAATCATATAGAATAATTTAGGAAAGTTTCAGAGAGTAAAACCCTGCTTTCTCAGTCTTTCTAGTTGCCTCTTTTCTGTGTTTGTAAGAAACTACCTCTAGAAACAAAAGAAACTGATCAAAATTGGTTTCTTTCCATGATTCTGATCACAAACCAAATTGAACGAGAACCAAATCAAATGTCCCTGTAAGATCAACATTGAAGCTAACCAATTGAATTTGTCTTGGGTCTCATCCAATTTGGTTAGCCACCAGAATCATGGAAAGAATTAAGTTCATTAACTGAGGGTAGCATTTTACTTTACATATATTAGAATGGGCTCCTGCCAGGTTTGTGGCTTACATCTGTAATCCCAGCACTCAGGAAGCTGAGGCAGGAGCAGCACCATGAATTAGAGGCCAGCCTGGGCTATGGAGTGAGTTCAAGGTCAGCCTTAACTACATAGCAAAACACAAGGTTGCTATAGCATCTGAGTATTATTTATACTTTCACAGTCTTTTTTGTTTTCAGAGTAGCATAATTGTCTTTTTTTTTTGAGACAGGATTTCAGTATGTATTTCAAGATGGCCTTGAACTCACTGTGGAGCCCCAGCTGCCCTCAGATTCATAGCCATCCTCCTGTCTCAGCCTCCCAAGTGCTGGGATTACAGGTGTGTGTCACCAGGCTCAGCTCCACAGCACACGTTGTTATGTACTCTTTCCCACTGGCAGTTTGTTCTGTTTTATAAAGTTGGCTGTGGGTGCCTGTTAGCAGATAGGAAGCTAAGAGCACGAGGAGATGGAGGGAGGGAGGCACAGTGCTTCCTGCTGAATTCAGTTTCCTGCTGAATGGCCTCTGACCAGACCCCAGCTCCTAGTGACCAGCCAACTACAAGTCTGCGTGCCTACAGTACAGCCTTCCAAAAGCCTTGCCCCCCAGTGTACAAGGTCTTGTGGGGCATCTACATCTAAACCATAACACTTAGCATAGACGCTTAACATTTCTAAACATAGTAGTGTTACTCCTACATCACCCGTACAATTATCAAAATCAAGACATTAACTTTCATTTAATGTGAATTTATAGACCTTGTTCAGATTTCATTAGTTGCACCATGAACGTCCATTTATAGCTGTCCATCCTAGAATTCTTGAAATTCGTTGCCATGATGTTTTAGATTAAATCTGGAAGAATTCTTTGGTATTTAGTCTTTTTTTTTTTTTTTGGTGGTACTGGAGGTTGAGACTAGGTCCTTCACATTGAACTACACGCCTAATCCCTTTAAATTTTAATTTGAGATGGTCTTGCTATGTTGCCTAAGCTGGGCTCAAACATTTCTGTTTGTGTATAAACCAAAAAGTTCGCATGGGTACCTCTAGCTCCTCCTTTCCGTATTTGTACCCCCTAAGCGAAACCTTGCTCATTTTTCTCCGTGTGTCACTCAGATGCCCAGTTCATACTCTGATCACCACATAGTCCTGAGTTAGGCTTCCACAAACCCGCAGAGCATTTCCAGACCGCCATTCCTGTCCCTCGAGCTAGTGACAGTGTGGGCCACAAGGGACCTCTATCCCAACATTTATTATACGTTTTTTTGGTTGGTTGTTTGCGGGTGTATTGGCAGTTGAACTCAGGACCTTGTGCTTGTCAAGTGTTTGTGCTGCTGAGCTGTATCTCCAGCCCCTTCAACATTTATTATATTGTATCAGTCATTTACTATATTGAACCACAGTTTATTTCAAGCAATGTATTACTGGTATGCTTTAGGTTATGTAGAACCTCTACAGCATCTTTAGCAAAAGATTTAAAAATCCACGTAGAAGCTTACAGCCATGTACTACAGGTTCCAGATGTAAAAACTGGTAAAGATCATTACTGAAATAGAGAAACAGCTTGAGAAAGTGACTCAGTATGATAGACATTTCTCTATCAGACTTTATATGCTTGCAATGCTGTCCTGCATAGTGATACTTGTTTGTTTACATGGGCTTTAATGCAGAATAGTAATTTCAACCACTTTAAAAATAGATACCTCCTGCTCTTCAGTATGGAAACCTTTGGATGCATTAACTGTTGGAATCTGAATTAAATCGTGTCTCTTTGAAAACTAAATCATCTTAATAACAGTGTGGTAGTAGGCCAGCCATAGTGGCACATACCTGTAATCCCAGCACTGGAGAACTGAGGCAGGAGGATCACTGTAAATTCCAGGCCAGCCTGGACTGCATAGTGAGATCCCATCTCAAAAAGCCAAAAATAAACAAAAACCAATATGGAGTAGGTTTTAATTCAAATGTAACCTGGTCAAGATTTTTTTTTAATGTAAGGGTTTTTTTTTTTTTTTTTTTGTTATTTGATGGCAGACTTATGAGTAATGAAAAGAACCAAGCCTGGTTTTGATATGATTTCCCTAGGTACTAGTAGCAAGTTCATTCATTACCTTTGTGTACTATAACGAAATGCCTGATGTCGTTTACTCTGAAAGAGAAAAGGTTTATTTTGGTTTAATGTTCTGGAGGTTGCTGTACAAGATCAGGTTGGCTCCATGCTTTGGGCTTCTGGGAAGGGCAGGAGATCGGGAGACAAGTTGTGGTTTACATTGTGAGCCAGGAGACAGAACAGGAGATGGGTTTCTGGGATCCCTTTTAAGAGCATACCCTCACTGACCAAGAATCTTTCCTGTCAGCTGAATAGCACTCACTACCTTTCCGACGAGCTTTCAATATACTGACCTGTAGGGGACATTCAGTGACCAAACTGTAGCAATAAGCTACTTTTCTGAGCTTCAAGTCCTTTTTTTGTGATCCAGTGAAAGGACTATCCCCTGTTCTACAGGTCTGTTATGGGAGTGACTAGAACAGAGGTATTTGCTAAGGTAGCTCTGAACTTAGCAAATGCCTCAGCTTGATATTTTTGGGTAGAGCGCTGTACTTGTTACCATCAATATGACATTCACTTTTAGTCATAAAACAGGAATTTCATGAATTAAGATTGCTAGTAGTTTTCCTGACTTGAAAAACAATGTCCAGATTTTCTGTAATGAACATACTTTTAGAAGATAAATTATTTTTGTCACATTTTGCCTAACAACTTCTGAATGTTCTTCTCTGTAGTTTGCCATACACCTGTGGCCAACTACTTGAACTTTGTGGCCAGGTGTGATATACCTGTAATCTACTTCAGCACTTGGGAAGCTGAGGCAGGAGGATTGTGCGTTTGAGGCCAGCTTGGGTCACATATACTGAGCTCTACATAATAAGACCCTGTCTCAAAAAAACCAGCCAAACAAAAACGAATTTATGTGCATATAATTGTATCTCCAGGGAGGCAAGCGGAAATTGAACACATTCAAATTCAACTATGTACTTATGAATGATTTATATCAAAAGATGGCCATGAAATTACTCAGCCTTACCAACAATTGTTTGGTTTTCTATAGCCTCCATTTTGATTCTAATTTGTAGCAGGTCATACTACATATTATTGGACAATTACAGTTTTTTCCTAGTTATAAAAAAAAAGTTGCTGTTGAAATACAAGTTTGATTCTAAAGGCTTCAGAATGTTTTAATGTGAGATACTAAAGCAACCAGGCTAAGTTAAGCACTTCGGCGTGTCGAAGGGCTGGTGATGATTTTTCTTCTGTAGTATCTCCCCACCCTCTTACCCCCTGGCTCTATGTGTTTACTCCAGCATAGGTCTTCTGTGGCTTGAAAAAGTGGTGATGATTCTGGCCTTTAGAAATGTGCTTCAGTAGTTAGAACTTTTCCTGAAATTAGAGGATTAGGATGAATGGGGGGGTTGCTCTGTGAAAGGGCACCAGGATTTATCTAGTTGGGTAGCCTGTCAGAGCAGCGTGAGGGATCATTATCATTCATAATGTCACTGCAAAAGCTCCGAATTTCTCCTGATGACTCATTGCAGAGCCATCAACCACGATGCACGTACGCCTGCCAAACTTCAGCATGGTCTCTGGCTGCAGATGGGCTTCTCAGGTCCAGGTTATTTATTTTATTTAAAATCTTGAAGAGTTTTCATAAGATAAATTGTGGTGAATAGACTGATCTCATCCTGATCTTAGATTTTTAAACTTATTATAGTTGGGAAAAGAATCACACAAGAAAGCATAAGACATAGGTATAAATCAAGGAATACTCATTCACCATCACCCAGGTTAAGAAATAGCAACACTGTACTTTACTCCTATTGTGTATGTAGTAGGGTTTCCTAGAGGAACACAAAGGGGCATGTGTGTGTGTGTGTGTGTGTGTGTGTGTGTATACAATCTTATAAAACACTGGCTTATGCAGTTATGGAAGCTGGCAGGCCTCCAGTCCATATGGGGACCAGCAGGCTACATAGAGATCCCTGGGGGCCAGCGTTCCCACTCGAGCTGAGGCCTGATGCTGCAGGTGCAGTCCGAAGGCAGCCTGCTGGAGAGCTTTCCCTTGCTTGGGATGGGCCAGTCTTCACTCAGGCTTTCCTCTGATTAGAGAAGTTCCACCCATGTTTCGGAGGGCAAACTGCTTTACTCAGAGTCCACTGCTATAAACGTTAATATTCAAAACACCCTCACAGAACTACCCAGAACAACTTTGACCAAATATTTGAGCCCAACCAAATGGTCAGATAAAACACATTAACTATTTTGGTATCAAATTTCTTTCCAGAGTTAATTGCTTTCACCCCTCACTCTTGACATTTCTTTTTCTTTTTTTTTTTTTTTTTGGTATCAGGATCGAACTCATGACCTCGTGCTTGCTGGGCAGGTGCTGTGCCACTGAGCTGTATCCCCAGCCTTCTTTTTTACTTTTTAAAAAATTGGTGAAATATACATAATGTAGCCTTTACCATCTTAACCTTTTTTTTTTTTTTTTTTTTTTGCTTAAACAGAAATTTATTTTCTCATAGTTCTGACAACTGAAAAGTCCAAGGTTAAGGTCAGTTGGTGATGCTGGCCCCTTTCTATTTTGCACACAGCTGTCTTTTCACTGTGTCCTCACATTGGCAGGAACAGACAGACTGATAGAAATAGAGAATAAATTAGCTCTCCCAGTGGTGTCTTTTCTTGTAAAGACCTAAACACAGAATACATGAGTATGGAAAAATAGTCAAATTATTTTTTTAGTCAAAGGAATCTGAACTGAAGTGCATATAGTTATCAAAGTAGAAATACAGGGATCATTTAGGAATATATTGCTGCCTCTTTGGAAAACATTTTTTTATTTTTTATTTTATTTTAAAGAGAAAAAATAAACAAATTGAGAAACAAACAAACCTAAAAAACAACAACAAAAGCAAAACAAACAAACCTAAAAACAACAAAAGCAAAACAACAACAAAAACAACTATGTATAGGTTTTTAAAACAAGATGATGGGAATTTGACAATGGTTGTGGCACTGCACATTGCTATCTTCAAAGTAGTTGCTCAGTTATCAGACACAGGAATAAAACAAAACAAACGGAACAAAACATTGGACTTCTCATGTCTTTTATTTTATTTATTTCATTTTATTTTATTTGGTACCAGGGAGTGAACTCACGATCTCATACTTGCCAGACAGGTGCTTGTGCCACTGAGCTATATCCTTGGCCTTTTTTTTTTTTTTTGGGTCCAGGTATCCAACTTATGACCTTGCACTTGCCAGGCAAGCATTTTGCCAGGTGAGCTAAATCCCCAGCCCTTGAAACATTGGATTTCAAAAGCAAGACAGGAGGAAATACTCCACAGTTGACACAGTGCACACTGCCATCCTCCAAGTAGATGCCCAGACCACCAGCCCAGGCCTGCAAGGTCAACCAAACAGTACAAGCATCAGGCTGTGCCTTTCCCCTCAGCTGCTATCATCTCACCCAGAGTCCTCCTAATCAGTCAGTTGCTGACCTCCAGGGAGTGGGGCAGGAGGGAGGTTCTTGGGGTTTCCCAGCCCGCACACCAGCTGGCTCACGGGAAGGCATGGTTTGTCTTCTTGCTGAGTCTCTTACCAATCTCTGCTTCATAGGAAGGTGTGATTCTCCATCCGAACCAGTTTGAAAATAGGTGTTTCAGTAGGGGTAACTGCATTCATGGCATTTTACAACCAATCGCCAGAACTCTTCATCTGGCAAAACAAATTCATTAGAAGTCTCCTTTGTCCTCCCATTCCCCTGACAAATTGTCTCGAAGGATTTGCACTAGATACCTCATCTAAGTGGATTCATTTTAGTATTTAACTTTTTATAGCTGTTTATTTCACTTAGCATAAATTCCTTAAGATCTTTCCATGTTGTCAGCATATGTCATAATCTTTTTTTTTTTTCCTCCTAGTTCTGGGAATCGAATTCAGCCTCTGTGTTGCTGGGCTATATCTCTGGTCCCTTGTCATAATCGCTTAATTATTTATTTTATTCTTTTGTTGCTTTTCAGAAGCATGGAGTGCTTCATTCATTCATTCAGAGACACGGTCTGGCTAAATTGCCCCGCCTCGCCTTGTGATCCTTGTGTCTTAGGCTCCCAAGTAGCTGGGATTATACGTGTGGCCCTTGCACCCAGCTTTAACTTTTTAATATGGAATAATATTCTGTTCCGTGTGTCACATTTGCTTATCAATCTGTTAATGAACATTTGGGTTGCTTGCCCCACGTGGCTGTTGTGAATAATGCTGCAATGATCGGCGATAGCAAATAATTCTTTGAGACTTCCAGTTCTTTTAAGTACCTGAAGTACTTTTTGCATGTTACAGTAGTTCTGTTTCTGATTTTTTGTGCAACTGCCACATTCTATAGTGGCTTCCTCATTAAGAGAAAGCCATTTTATTTCCTCCATTTATTTCCATTTTACTTCCTCATCAAGAGATCACATAAGCTCCATTTTCTCCTTATTCTCCTCAATGCTTGGATATTTTCCAGTTTTCTGGTAGTACCTATTCTGATGAGTATAAGGTGACATCCTGAGTTTTGAATTTGTGTCTTCACAGTCACTTACAATCCATGTATGTATCTCCAACTATTTATTATTTAGATTTGAAAAATAGGTACAAATACACACCTAGCCAGAGAGAGAACTAAGAGACAGGGCTGAAAAGATTAGCTGAATATCTTTGGCTTCAGCTTTCCTAAAACTTCACAGGGTTCCTTGAGCAAGAGCGTGAGTGAGTCGGGAAAACTGTGGGAGACAAGTTCACTCCTCTTGAATGTAGAACAATTACTACGACTGATACAGGGGAATGAATCTCCCGACCTACTATGTCCAGCATGAGCTTGTGTTCTCTAAAACTGAAGAATGAATTTTAGGAACAATGGAGGTGAAGAGCAGAATATATTTATTGAGAGGATGAAGGCTTCTGTCTGAAGAGAGACAGAAGGGGTCCTGAGAGGGTTGCCAACGACTCTGTATTTTCCAGGGACTTTTATAGAGCATAATCCTGAGATTGGATGGCTCAAAGGTGGGGAAAATGGGAATTTGCAAAGTGGGCACAAGGTGATCCAGATTTAATCCCTGAGGATTATACTGAAGGATGTGCTTGCATTTGTTTTGAGATCTGGCCCGCAGCAAGAGGTGTGGGTCTCCTCTAAGGTCATCAGACATCTGGTCCTCTGTGCCAGCTTCCTCAAGGGCCTACCCCTGTCTGACCGCCTATATTTCTAACAAACTCAGCTGCCTGTAACAGTACTAAGGGACCAAAGGCAGGGCCTTGTGCATGACAGACAGGAGCCTTACTGCAGAGCTATAGCCCAGTTCCTAGTCATGAGTTTGATCCCCGGTAAGGATAAAAAAAAAATCTGATCCAAAATTTAAATCAAAGAGAACTTAACACATGCGATAAAATCAGAAAATTTGAGATAAGGTTAATTTGAAAGGTAATTAAAAGAGTTTTTGTAAACATTGGCAGGCTGAACATCAGTGAGGAAGTAAGAAATGTGATAAAATCTAGATAAAACTTTGTTGGTTTTGCTTATTTTTCAAAAACCAAACCTTTGGTTTTGTTAATCTTTTCTTTTTTTCCTACTGTGTGTATTTCTGTTCTGATCTTTAGTGTTCTAGTATTTTCTTTTTACTGCTAACTTTAAAAAATTTTTTTGGTCATTTTGGGACAAACTTTCACTCTGCAGTTTGGGCTGAACTTACTTTGTAGCCCAAGCTGGCCTCAAATAAACAATGATCTTCCTTGTTTAACCCTCCGAGTGCTGGGATTACAGGTCTACATGATCATGTCTGCTACCTTCTGTTAACTCTGGATTTTTTTTGTTCTTGTTTTTCTGGTTCCTTTTGGTTTATTTGTTAAGCAAGGTGTTGTAGTAATGCAGGAAAGAAGTCACAAGTCAAGGAATTCAGGCTTTCTCCAGAAACAAGAAAAGGCAAGGCAATAGATTTTCCTGGAGCCTCAGGAGCGAGTACAACCCAGCCAAGAAAAATGTTTTGTTTTTATTGATTTTGTTCTGTATTGCTATGTTAAATTTTATTATGCCTGATGATATGGGCAATTCTATTGAAGATAACAAGAGACATCATGGTAACCATTGTAGATTATCTTGTATTTTGGTTTTAAGTCATGTACTATGTCCATCCTTTTGTTTTGACTGACTCCATTTTGTTTTCTCTCATTTGGTTTTATTCTCTTCAAAACAAAATAAATAAATAAGTAAAAAGTTTGGAGATGTTAAAAAAAAAAAAGATGACCTTGGTTTTGATGCAGTGAAACCCATTTTACAATAGTGACCTCCAGAATGATCAGATGATTTGTATTATTTAAGCCATGAAGTTTAGGGTAATATGTTATGGTATCAGTAGGAGACACTGATTCTCTGATTTTCATTCTTTTCCATCTGTTTTCAGCTCTTTTTATATCCTGAAAGATTGGCTTTGCTTTTTAACTTTCCTCTCAATTCTGCTACTAAATCCTTTATTGTTACCATCTTATTAATTCCAAGAGCTTTTCTTTGCTCTCTTAATGAATGGTACCTTTTTAAAAGAAATAGCATCAATTTCATGGATATAAGGATTCTCATATCTCTCTGAAATAACGATAATTTAATTTTGTGTGTGTGTTTTTGTTCTGTGAGATATCTGTTTCCTTCAGATTGCTTTTGCCTAGTTTTAGTCTGTTTTCATTTTGGTTAGGGGCTTTGCAAAGCTCTTCATGATGGTTGATAGTGAGTAGGACACAAAAGACTAATTGGAACTGTGTACATGGGTGTTGCTGGGAATTTTTGTGTAGGGGGCTGTCTTGTGCATTGTGTGATGGCTGGCATCATTCTTGGCCTCCACTCACTAGATACCATCCCTCCACGGGCCTGACAAGCCAAAACATTTCCAGACAGTCCCTGGGAAGAAAGTCAACATGGCTGATTTTCAGGAAAATGTAAGTGTTCATTGTTAGTGAAAAAAACGCCCAGTGTCCTCATCTTTAGTGTTTGCCTTTTAGGTGGCATCACATTTCTCAGACTTGCCCCTGAGCCCTCCCAGAGGGTACAGGTCACACTCCCCGTGCTCATTTGGTTACTGGCTAGTGTTGTAACCTGCCTAACTAACTAGCTTCCTCGCCGTCCTGCTGTTCTGTATGCGCTGAGAATAACCCCCACTCGAATTGCTTTTTAAAAGTGAATATTATAGACTTTCTAGCTTCAGCAAATGTTCATTTTCCAGGAATTAGCTCACCACAAGAACCACTCCCTTATATGAGTACTAGCACAACCTGTTTCAATCTGTACTTGCAGAGCATGAAGATCCCCTTAATCAACTCCCCCTTCTGTGTGAACCCCTCCCTTTGCTTGTGTGTACTCCCCGCTTTTGCCCCTTAATCATACAGCTGCGCGCACCCCTCCCTTCACCTATTCCCTAGCTCTATAAACCCCTTACCCCTTAATTGGTCTCCCTCGCCCACCCAGCTGTGAGCACCCCACCCTTAGCTTTGCGGTTTTTGCCTTTATGAACCCCTGTCCCACTTCGCTCGGGATGCACAGTCTTACTGCTGCTAGGCTGCTGCATCGCTGGGAACAGCTAAAATAAAAAAGCGCTTCCTTTTTGGCTTAAGGGCCTGCCCAGCAAACGCGAGGTTGTGAGTTCGATCCCTGGTACCAAAAAAAAAAAAAACTTGGTTTGTCTTTTTGGGTTAAGTCGGAGGGTTACAGCCCTTTGGGGTCTAACTTGGGGTTGAGGTCCCACAGCTAGACGTCTGGGTCTGCACTCCTAAGCGTTTTCCATGAGCGTGCATGAAGATGAAATTTGATTACAAAACAGTGATGATAGCCAGAGGGTGGAGGTGAGCCGATCAACCCCTCACTATGGTGCCTTTGAGCTACCTGGAGGTGCAGGAGGTACCAGGACCAGGAGGGTAATCAGCCTGGAATCTTCTTTCTACTGGATCACACTTTAGAGATTCCATAATTAGTTATGTAGAGGGTCATTTGCAGAACTAAACTAACCTTTTCTGTAATCGCCTTTTTCTTTAAGGGTGCGTAATTTATTCAGTGGCGGTTTAGTTCCATTATACAGGTAGATAGTTTTGAACTTCTTGCTAGACTGTGTTAGAGTTCTACACAGTCCAGAGTTGATGCAACCAGCATTCATGTCCCATGTTCCCCTAACCCTCCAGTTTTCAGGGTAGTACTTTCACCGTCAACCTATTCCCCTACCCCACCCTCTCACCCCAGCCTAGAACTCATCTTTGCTGTTTTTTCTAGAGAATAGAAGTCCAGTTAATCTGGAGCCATTGGGGAGATCTTGGAATCTAATTTCATCCTTTTCTCTTCATTACTTCCCCTTCACCCAGCATTCAGAGGTATGCTTGCTGAAGCTTAGAGTAAGTTAGTTTTGCTTTTAGCTCTTCGTATTGCTACCCAAAATCCAACTTTCTTGGGTCAGCTAAATCCTTTACCTTGCTTACCAAATTCCCAATATTTCTGCTTTTGTCTCCTGTCCTGCTTTCTCTGCCTTGTTATGTCTTTTTAAAGATGATGCTTTTCCTTAAAAATTAATAGCATTCATATATACTGGTATCGCTTCTCGGCCCTTTGGCTAAGATCAAGTGTAGCATATGGTAATGGCAAACCTTTTAGAGACTGAGTGCCAAACTGCTACCCCAAACCCACCTATTTATTGCAAATGCCAATGCTGTAATTAACTGAACATGGAATATTGAGATTTTCGTTTAGAAAAACAGAACATGAATATCTTTTGCCTTAAAGACACACGCCATAGCTTCGCTACCACTAGTATATACCAACAGTAAATCCACTTGAGAAAGAAATTGGGGAAACAATATCTTTCACAATAGTATCAATAAAAATGAAAAACCTTTGTAATTACCCTAACCAAGGAGATGAAAGACCTCTACAATGAAAGCTACAGTATTCTGGAAAAGGAGATAGACAAGGACATCAGAAAAGGGAAAGATATTCTCTGTCGCTGTATAGGTAGAATGAATATAGTCAAAATGGCTATACTTCCAAAACTATTATGCAGATTAAACACAATGGAAATCAAAATACTTACAACATTCCTCACCGAACTAAAGAAAACAATCCTAAAATTCATATGAAACTAGAAGAGGCCTAGAATAATGAAAGCAATTCTGGGCAATAAGGGCAAGATAAGGGACATCATAATTCTAGACTTTAAGTTATATTACAAAACTACAGTGAGAAAATAGCATAGCATTGGAAAAAACCCCACCAAAACAAAAACAAACAAATCACCAACAATAACAAAGATTTGTGGATAAATGGAATAGAATAGAGGATTCAGAAACAACTCCAGCATATTGAACCACTTTATTTTTGATAAAGGGGCCAGATCCTTTTATTGGAGGAAAGATAGTCTAAGAAATCGTGCTGGGATAATTGACTTTCCACTCCCAAGACTGAAGCTTGACCCATATCCCTCACCATGCACTAAACTAAAATAAAAATGGATCAAAGGGCTAAATATTAAAATAGAAACAATCTGCTGGAAGACAAAATAGGTAAAACTCTTGAAGACACAGGCATAAGCAAAGATTTTCTGAACAGAACCCTGGTTGCACAAGATATATACTAAGAATCAACAAGTGGGATTATATTGAATTTAAAAGCTTCTGCACGGCAAAGGATACAACCAACATAGTGAAAATACATCCCACAGAAAGAAAAAAAATTTGGTCAGCTACTCCTCAAAGGACTACTATCTAGAAAAAAAAAAAAAAAGAACTCAAGAAAATTAGGCCTCCCCAAATTTAAAGACTTAATTAAAAAAATGGGCATCTGAAGTGAGTAGATACTTCTCAGATGAGGTATAAATGCCCAGTAAATACCCGAGAAAGTATTCAACATCAGACCATTCAAGAAATGCAAATTAAAACAACTCTGTGATTCCCTCTCACTCTGGAAAGAATGACTGTCTTCAAGAAATCAAATAGCAGCAAATGCTGGAGAGGCTGCAGGGAAAAAGGAACCTTTCATTATTGGTAGAAGTATAAACTTGTACAACCACTATGGAAATCAGTCTGGAGACTTTTTTTAACAACTAAAACTAAAAATCTCATTTGATTTTAGCTATTCACACTCCAAGTACCTACATAAAAGAGTTAATGATACCATATTACAGTAATACATCCATGTCTATGTTTATAGCAGCACAATTCACAATTCATAAATCTTAGAAGTGACCTATATGTCCATCAACAGATAAATGTCTAAAGAAAATATGGCATTTTACACAGTGGAATACTACTGTGTGATAAGAAGGATAAATGAGTCATTTGTAGGGGAGTAAGTTCACTCTGAGACCATAATGTTTTTTATTTTCTTGTTTTTGGTGCCAGGGATTGAACTCACGACCTAGTGCTTGCCAGGCAGGCACTTATGCCACTGAGTTAAATCCCCAGCCCCCAACCATAATGTTAAGTAGAGTAAATCAGACATACAAGCTTAAATATTAAAATTTTTCTTACATGAGAAAACCAGTAAATTAAAGTGCAAAATAAAAGACAATAGGGAAAAAAGAAAAAGAAAAAAATGTTACTATAAACTAGCCATGGCTAGTGTATCTAAAAGTGTACTTTGAATTAGCATAATTATTCTATGTGTTTTAGATATACATACATACATATATATATATTTTATGTATTTGGTCTCTTAGTCTGGGTCTTAATATGTGTTTATGATAATTAACTTGATAAAGACTTAAATCTGATGCTGACAACCCCCCCAAAAGATATGTTTACATATATCAACTCCCACTATGAATATAATCATTATGCATTACAAAAATGTACTAATAAAAATTTTTAAAATGGTGTTTTGATTTTCCATTGAAGTTTTGGGAGGAAACAAAGTTTGATACGTGTATTTAACCCACTGTTGTAATGTGCAATGTGACACCATTATTGACTGTGGTCTTGGATTCTGCACCTCTTCCTGACCTGCTTTATGAGCTGAGACTCAGCTCTCTTTGGTTTCATACCTTACATGGCAGTTTGTGAGCCTTTGGTTCACTTGAATTCTTATTGTTTGCCATTATGTCTTTGGTAAAGTTAATTAACTGTAACTGGAACATTAAGTATCTTAGATAGGGTCATCATTTCATACAAATGAAGCACTAAACTGGCCATTTTACTTTCAGCTATTAATATTGGCTGCCTTCACCTGGAAAAAGCAATGCTGGTATTAGCCATGATTCCTATTGTTTCTGGGCTATCCTTAGTTGAAAAGATCTGCACATTCCTTGAACTCCTGCGGACTTCTTATTATAGGCTCTCAAGGCTAAGCTTTGAACTACAGAGCATTCAATTCTCTGGTTCCTGCCAAGAGCAATTCTTGAAAGATGATTAAGGGTCAGCATGCACATTAACATTGTTGATCTAAAACAAAGCTATTAATATTCATCCTTTCCTCAGTGGCCCAATCAGTGTTCTTAACCATGGCAGCTTACAAAGAGGAGACTGGAATCTCTATTTTCCGTTTATATGCTGCATAATTAATTTGATTTTAGCAAGCAGGATTTGAAATATCAACTGCATAGGGTGCTGCTAACTAAATACTAAATGTAATAAAAGTTACATACCTTGTGGCACTTCAAGGATGATCAGGACATACAAGTACCCATTATACTGTTGATAGCATACTGATTTTCTCTACTCCCTCCCTCGGCAAGTTCTCACTATCTAGACCCAGCTGATCTTGAACTCATGATCCTCCTGCCCCAGTCTCCCAAGTGCTAGACTTATAACTGTGTACCACCACTCCGGTTAACATATTATTTTTCTACGTGGCTATAACAAAGTACCAAAACCCTAGTGGCTTAAATAATTCAAATCTGAGCCAGGTCTGATTTGGCCAAAATCAAGGTGTTTACAGGCTACATATCTTTCCTTCGGGAGGCTCCAGGTGAGAATAAGCTTCCAATTTACTTGGGTTGATGGTGGAATTCAGTTCCATGAGTTTGAGACTAAGGTCCCTGTTTTCTTGCTGTTATAAATTGAGGGCTGATCAGCTTGGTTTGTGACACACTTCCTGCATTCTAGAGACCACCACCAGCAGGTTGAGTTGTTTGTCTCAGTTCTCTCTGATTGCCATAGGAAAGATTTTCCACCATTAAGGTGGCATACGATTAAATTGAGGATTCCCTGGTAATCCAGGAAAATCTCTCCATCCCAGAGCTGATAAACTTAATCATTTTGCCTTTTCAAGTTCTGGGAATTAGGGTTTGATGTAGGCTGTGGGGGACTGTCACCCTGTCTAGGATGTACTGTAAATGCAGTTTGTTCTCTAACTAAAAACTGCAATTATTTAGAACTTCCAACTTCAAAATACAAGGTAAAAACATTCTCCTAAAATGAATACATGTACTATCATTTGATCATTCACTTAAATGTGCTATAGGAAGATAGAAACATAACTACCTTTTAAATAATCTATATATTTAATTGGTACATCGTATAGTAATTATAAATATTTATGAGACATATTGTGACATTCTGGTACATCATAAGCAGTTTTTAATCGTATTCTCATCTCAAAATTGATTATTTCATTTTTGCCTTATTCTTTTTTAATCTTTGGCTAAGATTGCTTAGAATAGGAAAGATTGTACTTTTATCCTTTTGTAAATATTGACTATACTTATCCCCCAAACGACAGTCATTGCAATAGGGCAGATAAAAATGGAGCAATTTCCCTTTGCTATTTGTGGGCACTGACAAAGTCATTTAAATGGGAAGCAAATTAAAAATAGAGATGCTGCAATTGTGTAAGAGGCAAATAGCACTTCGCTCTTACCCAAAAACTTCAGTGTATGATCCTAAGACAGACTGGCAATATTGTCTACTGTCTTTTATCATGCTCCAGAAAGCAGTTGATTATCTTGGAAGGGCTTCAAAAGCAATTAAGAAAATCCCTTATGTCAAGTTACATTTCAGACAGGACAAATTAGATGTATGGGGAAATGTCCTGATAAAGTACTTGAGAAATAATGAATCTGTGTACAATTTGTAATTGCTCCTGTGAAAAATTTACAACATAAAAGGGCCTGTTAACCTGAGATTGGAAGCTCAATGATGGATTTTTTTTCTTTCATTACAAATGCAAATGTCTTAGGAAATTGAGCCCAGAGCATTTTAAAATGTCCAAAATGTAATTCAAAACATTGTTTATTACATTTTTGTCTGGGCTGTTCCCCGCATCACAAGCTGCTTTGTAAATGCTTATTTTGCAGCCAACAAGTCTGCAGTGAAAAATGGCCGATTTGGCTCCCTTAATGCAGATCCTGTCCGAAAGGGGAGCTCTGTGCCAGGATGGGGGGGTCAGAGTTAACACAGATGCTGCAAAGTGGTGGTGATGGATGGCAATTGGAAAGACGTTTCAGTTCCTAGGGGTCCCCAAATTTGTTTCATTTGTGCTATGCATTAAAGGTAACAGTAATTTTGTGACTATGGCCCACAGATCAACGAGTTGATGGGGGCAGCAGTTGCTGGTTTGGGTGTTGGAGGCTGGGGATGGTTTTTCAGAAAGAGGCATCACCTAGGTGGAGTACTTTTTCCACAAAACTGGGACATTCAAATGCAGTTTCCTTCTCTTATGAACTAGTATCTCCCCTTCTGAGTAAAATGATTTCAGCTCTTCTAAATTTGGGCTTTATCCCCAATTTCCTAGGTTTTGAAGTATGGGTGTGCTGTTGCTTATTTGTCCCCCTGTGATAAACATTAACAAGTGGGAAATTATTATAGGGTTATTATACAATATTTATAGACTACTTTTTATTTGTGAATTGTTTGAAGGTCTCTTAACTATGAACCGTTTCCAAATAACCTTGGGTTCATTTCTCATCTTGATCCAAAATCCCGTGGAAGCAAACCAATCATGAAGCTCTCAGGAAAGTCGTTGGGAGCCCCCGGCTCAGAACCCAGCTGTGCAGCATGAACTATTAGGCTCAGTGCTGCTGGAAGCTCTGAGTAACTGAACCACAGGGACTGGCGCTCATTTAGGAATCAAAGTTGTTGCTTTGTTTCCTGAAGCATTTGCTTGAGCTGAGCAAGTAGAATATGTTCCTCACAGGATTCAAATTGAATAGCCTTTGTTTATAGGCAGTTCTTTTTGAGATGGTTCCACATGTCTTTTTTTGTCTAATGATTAGGAGAGAGCAACAACAAAGCCAATAAGGAAACAAACTTCAGGGTATTCTAACTTACAGGAATGCTGTGTTCCACTGTCATCGGCCCACATTATGGGAACTTTTCGCTACTCTTGTCTTCATAGGTGTACACACTGAAACTTCCCCATTACTTCTTTACCTAAGTCTCACTGACAGAGGGGAACGAAACTCCCAACCTACTATGACCGGTACTAGTTTGTGTTCTCTAAAATCGAAGAACGAATTTTAGGGACAACAGAGGTTAAGAGAATATATTTATTGAGAGAAAGAAAGCTTCCATCTGAAAGAGAGACAGAAGGGGTCCTGAGCGGGTTGCCAAAGACTTTGTCTTTCCTAGGGACTTTTATGAGAGTAAAATCATGAGATTAGATGGGTCAAAGGCGGGACAAATTGCTCAGGTAAAACTGATTAAATTAGGAGCAAATGGGGAAGCCAGTCATATAGTGAGAAGGCGTGCTTAACAGCAGTGACTCTTCCTGTAGTGAGGTGGGATGCTGACTCCTGACTTCCTCAGGGTAATAGAGAACTATTTGGACTGTGGATCCTTAGGGCGTGGTTGTATTGGCTTTGCCTTTGTCTTGAGATCTAGCCACCACAGCCCCAAGGCAACACAGCCAAGCTACTTGGGCTAAAACTCTGAAATCATGAACCAAAGTAAACTTCTTCCTTTACTATTCTTGGTTTCAGAAGTATTTTGTTAAGCATGATGGCCATAGTATTTAGTGCTTCATAAGTTTAAGATATTAACTAACTCTCACTCCAACATTCTCTGTTCAGTTACTTAATCCTCGAAGAAATCCACTGATTTTCCTGTGTCAGTGAAGAAGGTGGTTTATTATGTCACCTCTTTTCTGACGGGTTTTTCCCACCGTGCGGAGTGAACAACAATGCCTTGACTGACTTCCTCCTCCTCCTTCCCTCATCCCAAAATGACTCCCTGACCCCGGTCCTGTGCAATTCCATGTTAATATGACTTCCCCATCCAGCTGCAGACTCCTCCCCTAACCAGACCTAATAAAAATCTGTGTGCTCCTTTGTTCCGGCAGAGGGTACTTGCGTCTTTTAGGCAGCTCTTCTGTGCCTGCAATAAAGGCCTTGTTTTCTCCTTTCTTTGTTTCTGGTGCTAGAAGACCAAATCATTTTTAAGTTGGCTTTTCAAGCAGTATGATTTTTCAGGCTTGTGTACTTTTCAGTGTTCTATGGCAAAAAACTATTTCTCCTCCTCCTCCTCCTCCACCACCACCACCACTAGGGTTCTCATGACCTTGTGCTTATCAGGCAAGCGCTTAAGCCACTGAGCTAAATTCTCAGCCAAAAAACTATATCTTTTGTGAAATTATACCAAGCTACCTTTTGGGGAGTGGGGCTTTGGTTCTTTTGCTGCTGCTGTTGTTTTTTTGAGACAAGGTCTTACTGTGCAATTCAGGCCGCTCTTGAACTCACTATGGAGCCCAGGCAGGCTTTGAACTCATGGTGATGCTTCTGCCTCAGCCTCCAGGGAATACAGGATGTGCCACTACACCCGGCTTTGGGGATCAAACTCACAACCTCGCACTTGCCAGGCAAGCGCTTATGCCACTGAGCTAAATCACCAGTGTGGGTTCTTCTTTTTGATCGTTTTTATATTTCACTTACATGTGCTTGTTAATGTTATCTTAAGACAATGTTTTGAATGAAGAAATGAAGTGGACAGTGACCACCTGTTTGTATCATATCATGAAGAGCTGGTGGGCTGGGCTGGTCCTTCAAGAAGGGCAACAGCCTGTGGCAAATGCTCCCGCCCCAGTCAGAAGTTTCCCCACCACGAAGCCAGCTGTTCCTCCCTGCACTGTGTGCGGTGGGAAGTACCCTCTCTAAGCTGGCTCCTTTCTGGGAACCGCACGGTCTATTAATTTTACAGTGACAAATATAACTGCCGATGGCAGTGTGCGAGAGCTGGTTGCAGGCTAAACATGATGAGTTGCAAATTTGCTAGGGACCAAGTGGAAAGTTTTATCTTTTCTGTTATGCTTATCATATAGCAATTAGAATTCCAAGTTATTGCTAGTTTTCAGTTGTACTTACTGTGTGACATAAGGGTGTGAAAAGCTTGTGTCCACTTCCTCAGGTGAGCCCTCACATTATTTTCGTGGCCAGTTTAGACAAATCTTTTCCTCCATAACCTTTTATTGAATGAGACTTGACCATATCTGAGGCTGTTAATTCACACATCTTTTGGTTGTCAACTGTGTGCAATTTCCTGCATGTGGAATTTTCAAGAAACATACAGTATGATCTTCTCTTTAGGATTTTTTTTCATGGTACTAGGGATTGAACCCAGGCCTGCACCCTGAGCTACACATCCAGTATTTTCTTGTGTTTTTAAATTTTGAGACACGGTCTTCCCAAATTGCTTGGCCTCAGACTTGCAGTCCTCCTCATTCACCCTCCTGGAGTGCTGGGATTATAGTCATGGGCCCCAAGCCCAGTTTTATTTTTAAATTTTATTTAAAGAGAAAAGAAAAAACCCAAACCAAACCAAACAAATAAAGGGTAGTAACAATACAGAATTCCAAGAAAAAAGGAAAACAACAACAACAAAAAACACTAAGAAATATTATTTGATAAATTACATACTGACATCTTGGAAATAGTTGTTCAAATTACAAAATTAAAACATGCAAAGTAGACATTCAAACAGTGAGACTGTTAACAGTTCTGCTCCCACAATCTGACAAAAATAGTAATATGGTCATCCATTTTACACACTTAAACATACATGCAATTATATCAAAAGGGTAAACTTAAACACAACAAAACAGAACAAAGCAGATCACAAGAAATCAATGTAAGAGACATAAATTTCAAAGCTAGACAATCTGAGATATTCACTTTATCTATCATATTGACTCTTGTTTTCTTCCAAGTAGTTGTCGATATTGTTATATACAGAGAATTCATATGAAACAACATAGTATGGAACTGATCTGAACAGGACGAGGAAGGCGTTTCAGGTCTTCAAGACCAGACAATAGGGAAACCAAGAATGGCTATCATAGTGTCTCTCATTCTCCTCAAAACAGCTGTCCGTACCTTTATGTGTGTTGAAATTAAACAAAACAAAACAAGCTAAAATCACTTTGAACAAAGAATGATAGTACTGCTGGATTTCACATCATGACATTACAGATTCAGCACTGGGTATTGTAGTGTCTCTTTTTCTTTAAAATAGTTGTTCAATTCAACATGTGTTATATAGTTGGTTCTCGTAAACTGTTTATAAGCTCTACACATGCATGAGTCTCTGCATGTATATCTATCCTTTCTGTATTAGAGGGAAAAACAAAACAAAGCAAGACAAAACAAAACAATTCCTAGAAAAGCATGAAGCAAAAAGTCATATAAAACCACAATACAAGGTGATCTACAACTGTTACCATGATGTCTCAGCAGTGTATAACAGCATTAATAAAAACAAAGCATGGGAGACATAAGACTTCAAAAGCAGGTAATAATCAAACCAGAGTGCGTATCTTAGTGAATCTTGTCAGACCTTCAGTGTAGTTGCCTATACTCTTAGACTTGATGCTATCAATCATAACAGATTTGAATAAAATCAGTCAATAAAAAACAGCAATCTAACAAACCAGATTCAAATAAGATCAGTCATAATAGGACAGTATAATAGGACAGTATATTATACAGGGCTTCAGATTAAGTTGATAGGAAATTAAGTATGATTACCATATTATGTCCTCTTATTTTTGGGATAGCTGACCGTGTCCTCAAGTCTAGTGTAAGTAGACAAACTGGAACAGCATGTAATCCATCCAAGCAGAGTGATGAGAATAATGTAGATTTTAAATCTTGTTATCCCATTAACAATATCCTCTGCCTTCCTTTTTTAGACTATTCCTCCCCTTTCACTCTCGTAGGGTGCACTGATTATTTTGGGTACCGCTGTCTCCCTATATAGAGCATCTCCATGGACCCTATCTCCTGATCTACTCTGCCTGTGTTTCTTTTTGTTAGTATATTGAGGCCATCTATATTAGAGATTACAGCCAATCTTCTTTACCTCATTTCTGCTATTCTATTTTTCTGTCATTGATTGTCTGTTTTTCTCTTTCATGCCACTGTCTGCCCCATTCATTGAGGCCTCTCTGCCACTGTTCCTGAAATGCTCATATTCTTTTTCTCTCTCTCTAGAATGTCCTTCAGTATTTTTTGTAGGGTTGGATTGGTGGTCACAAATTCTCTCAGTTCCTCTTTGTCATGGAAGCATCTTATTTCTCCATTAATTTCTAGAGAGAGTTTTTCAGGATACATCAATCTGGGCTGGAGATTGTTTTCCTTCAGGGCTTGAATTACTTCACTCCAAGCTCTTCTTGACTTGATGATCTGTGTCGAGAAGACTGCCATGATTTTGATGGGTTGTCCTTTATAGGTGATCTGTTTCTTTTTCTCTGATGGCTTTTAATATTCTGTTCTTATATTGAATTTCTGGGATCTTGATTATTATGTGTCTGGGTATAACTCTGTTTTGGTTGTAGGTGACTGGAGTTCTGTATGCTTCATACATCTGCATATCATTTCCTTTTTCTAAGTTTGGGAAGTTTTCCTTAATAATTTCTGTGAATAGCCTTTGCAGTTCTTCTGTTTTGACTCCTGCTTCTTCATTCACATGCTTTATTCTTAAGTTATAGATCCTCTTGCTGTCCTCTAGCCTTTGTATGGTTACTGCCTGCTCCCTTGTTATTTTTAAGAGATCTTCCCTTTCATGATCACACATTGCAAGCCTGTGTTCAATTGTTGATAGTGTATCTTTAGTTTCTTTCAAGCAATTTTGCCAACTTTCTATGGAGTTTTTAGTTTTGTGGTAATCTCTTTGAATCTGCTTCATGAATTCTAGGTTTTCTTTATATTCTTCATTGAATATTTCTCTCTCCTTTTGTGTTCCTCCATTCTTCTGTCTTTGTCTTCTTGTGAGGTGCTTAGCCTTTGTTTGGTTAATCTACTTATCTCTTGTTTAACTTGAATTAATATTTCAGTTTTGATCTCATTTACGAGGTCCTGAAGATATCTCTTTATGTCCGCTGACACTGTGTTTGATGTTGCCTGTTTGCTGCCCTCAATCTCTTTTGTATTTACCTCTCCTGGATCAATATTCTCAGGGTTGGGGGCTGGGGGCTTTTCCTTATTTCTCTCTCTCGTCATGTTTTTGGTTCCTTCCATACAAGTATGTAGTGTAATTCCCAGCCCCTTTTCTTTTTGGTTAGGGTTCGTCTGGAGCACGCAGGCTAGTGGCTTCTGCCCTCTCCAGTCCACTATCAGAGACTGAAGTGCAAGTAAGGGTAATATATGCTGGCTCCTCCCCTCTGGGCCAGTCAACCTTCTCGGGCCTTCACTGTGTCAGCATGTGCCACGCTTAGGGAATTGGTTTGTGATGACCCACTGGGTCTTGGCCAGGGGCGCGGCCCAGTCCAAGCAGATCCCACCAATCTGCTCTGCAAGGGAAGCAACCAACTGAAGCCACTTCCTTACTGAGTTAGGGCTGTCCTGCCCAAATCCAACATGTCATCTAGTTGCTTGCCTCTTTCCTGTGGGAGGGTCTTATTCCCATCACTCACCGAGTGTTGATGCTGGTCCCTAAGAACTGCTGGGCTCCCCGACCTCCAACTTCTGTGTAGCTGCAGCGCGAATTCACGGTGCCTCTGGGTGGGTCGCATGCAGGGCTGGTTCCAGGTGAGCTGCGCACAGAGCTGTTCAGCTCCATGCTCAGAGTCGCTCAAACCAGTTGCATCGGCATGGGTTCAGTCGCTCAAGTGGATCTCGGGCACAAATTCAGATGGCTCGGAGAGAGCGTGTGCTTGCTGATCTTAGCTTCTCTAATGGTAGCCCCGGGACCTCATATAGGAGTAGTTTCTTTCACTTCAGTTTCTTCCTGGGTTGAGAGAATCCATCTCCTTCTGTTTGGGTCTCTCCGGGGTGTTCTATTCTGGCATTTGAGCTGTCTCTCTCAGAGAGGCTCCATATCCTGCTAACTATTGGTCCACCATCTTTTCACCAGCAGCCCCCATGCCCAGTTTATACAGCTAAATTTTTTTTTTTTTGGTATTGGGGATCAAACTCACAGCCTCATGCTTGCCATGCTTGCCACTTAAGCCACTGAGCTAAATCCCCAGCC
Source organism: Dolichotis patagonum (assembly GCA_004027295.1). Classification (NCBI taxonomy): domain Eukaryota; kingdom Metazoa; phylum Chordata; class Mammalia; order Rodentia; family Caviidae; genus Dolichotis; species Dolichotis patagonum. Next base: position 42,939 of record PVJX010007062.1, on the reverse strand, counting down.
CATGACAGCTAATTTTAATTGTCAACCTGACTGTCTTAAGAGATGTCTGGAGCAGTGAATAGGTCACGAGGGCTCTATATTCATCAGTGGTTTAATCCACTGGTGTTCATATCCCAACGTGTTGTTCAGGGGTGGGGTCCAGTTGGAGGCAAGTGGCTGGGGTTGTGCCTTTGGGTGGTGCATCTCTCAGTGGCACTCTCCACTGAGCTCTGCTTGCCAGTGGCCATGAATTGAGCACTTTTGCTCCATCACACTCTTCCATCATTAGTTTCTGTCTTGAAGCCTGCGGACTATAGACTGAACCTTCTGAAACTGTGAGCCAAATACAACTCTTAAGTTGCAGCTGTCAGGCATTTTTTTCCCAGTAATAGAAAAACTGACCCGTATGAGTACTGTTGCCCTGAGCTATATCAGAGGCCCTTTTAATTTTTTATTTTGAGACAGTCTCTCACTCAGTTGATCAGGCTGGGCTTCAATTTGTAATCCTCCTATATATAACCTCCCAGTTATCTGGAATTACAGGCATGTGCTGCTGGTGTCCTTAGGATCTTGAAACTGATAACAATTAGAAACAAACATGTAAAAATGTTACACATACTAATATTTTTCTTACAATCAGCTATTTCCAGCTACCAGATATTTAGGTATACTTCCAGAGATCATCTATGCATAAACTAAGCAAACGTTTATGTGCATATTTATTTTTAAAAACATTGTTGTGTACCATTTTTTGTGTTTGAGTTTCTTCACTGGACAATGTTTTGTAGGTCATTTTATAGCTATATATATATATATATATATGTCTGTATATATATATATATATATATATATATATATATATCATGGTACCTCATGGTATGAAAACAGTTCTTTTATTATTGTCTTCTTGTGTTAGCCCCAGACAGGTCTATAGAACATTCTTCTTTACCGTATCAGTCTGATATTTAAATGAATTTTAACTGATTAAGAGAAAAACTGCTAAGAAAAGTTTTTTAGTAACATTGAGGAATTTGACACAAGTTTGGAACATTACTGAAACTAGTTTTATGTTTGTCTGTGACTATTTCAAAAGGTATGATATTTATTTGGATTTATATTCTGGCTTTTTTTTAAATTAGGGGACCCTTAATAGGGAAGCTTTTCTAACTTATTAACAACATAAACAAAGGCCAAGAAAGCATTAAAGGTGTTCTGAGTATGGAGTAATCACAGGAGTGATTTTTAATAAGATGGTGCCCCTGTGTGTCATTGTCACCAATAACAGATCTGACTCCTCTCCCGCTACCCTGTTCACATCCAAAATGGGGTTTTGGCCTCCTTTGTGTGTGTGTGTTGTATGTGTGGTTTTTTTCTGTTTTGTTTGGTAATTTTATTGTAAAAATACTTGACACCAATCTAACCTTTTAATATTTTCAATTGCAATGCCGTATTGTCTATTATAAGGACAATGTTGTACAGTAGGTATTTAGAAACTGTATAACTGAGATTTTATATCCTTTTGTAAGCAACTCCCTATTTCCTCCTTTTTTCAAGGCAGCTGTCGTTTTACTTTATGTTTCTGGGAGCTTGACTATTTTAGGTATCTCAGTATGAGTGGAATCATGCAGATTTGTCCTTCTGTGATGGGCTTATTTCATATAGCATCATGTCCTGTAGGTTTGTCCATATTGTTGCATTTGGCAGGATTTTTTTTTCTTAAGGCAGAATACCATTCCACTGTGTTTGGGTGTGTGTATTTATTATATATATATATATATATATATATATATATATATATATATTTATCTTCACTTTATTTACTTATCTGTTAAACATTTTGGATATTTGGATAAGTATACATATATATTTATCATATCTATATCTATATCTATATCTATATCTATTTATTTATCTTCACTTTATTTACTTATCTGTTGATAAACATTTTAGATGTTTCTACATCTTGACTATTGTGAATAGCACTGCAATGGACAGGGTAGTACTCATATCTGTTTGAGATCTTGATTTCAGTTCTTTTGTAAAAATATCCACAAATGAGTTTGCTGAATCTTAAGATGATTCTGTGTCTAGTTTTTTGAGGAATCTCTATATTATTTTCATAATAGCTGTGCCATTTTACATTGCTACCAACAACTGGATTCTTAAGAAAGGTGAGGTTATAACTGTGGTTTTGATTTGGATTTCCCTGATGCTTAGTAATGTTGGTAAGTTTTCCATATACATAGTGTCTATTTGTGTGTCTTCTCTGGAGACATTTCTAGCTCACTTGTTAGCTCATATTAAGTCCATTGAGTCCATTAGGTTTCTTTTGCTATTGAGTTGTAGGAGTTCTTTATATATTTTGAAAACTAACACCTACCTGGAAACTGTATATGGTTTTCAAATATTTTTCATGTTTCCTACATTGCCTTTTTATTCTGATTGTTTCCTATTTCCCATTCTTTTTTGGTACTGAGGATCGTACTCATGACCTGTGCTTGACAGGCAGGCGCTTATGAAGCTGAGCTAAATCCCTGGCTCTATTTCCCATTCTTAACTGATAATTTTCATTGTAATGCAATAAGAACTGATGCTTAAATGATGTTTTACAAATTCTGAGATGCGTATATTGTTGGAAAAGATGAAATAGATGTTATTTTTGATATTTATATTTTATTCAGAAAACTTTAGTGCACTTATTGTGCTAAATGATTACATACATTATACAACTGAATCCTCACATCACGTGAAGTAGAATTATTATATTTGACAAATGAAACAAACTCAGCAGAGAAACTCACTCATCAAAGTTTTGCAGCAAGTAGAGTTGGGACTGATGTGTGTTTTATTTGAAGTCTGTGTTATTTTGTTCCTTCTACACTACTTCTACAACCTTTGAAAATGGTGGATCAGAATGTTATAGACATGATTACACCATATATATACAGCCCCCTGCACCCTCTTAAGTAGAATAATAGTCCCAAGCCATTTGAGGTAACCTTTCCTTGTAGATGGGGATTTAGAGACACACATTCGAATGTTATACTCACCTTCTCACTTTGGTTTTTTTTTTTTTTACTTAGTTTTAAAACTTTTATCAATACATGTTTGCAGTACATAATGATTAGATTTGTCATGAGTGGTTGATACAGGTACACAATACATATTATTTGTTTTATTTCTCCTTCCTCTTCACTTCCCTTCTCTGTCCATTTCTTGGTCCTCTGCCCATTTGCAATGGACCTATATTCCTGTTTCTTATCATCTTTTATTTTCTTTTGTATTTACACTTTGGGTTTCTCATGTGAGAGAAACTATTTGATATTTAAGGTTGTGTGTCTGATTTGTTTCACTTAACATTATTGTCTTTTGACTTTAAACCCTTTGGACGACACTGCCATCAAGTAACTAATTTGGTCAGTGTGAATTTATTTTACCTTCACTCAGATTTGTGTTTTCAGGTCAAGGTGAGAGTCATTGCTTCGTATTCATTGTAACTAGGAATGTTAAAGAAAGGGCATTATGGCTGTAATGTGTGGCAGAAGTCCGCCTATATCATGTCAAAGCTCATTTTTCTTGAAGAAACTTACTTGATTTGGTTCTCATCTTTCTCCTTTCTGACTATCAAGGAGCAGAGTTTCCAGTTTTCCTAGCTAAAGGGATTGGATTGGGTATGGGCATCTCTCCAAATTGTACTACTGATTTGGCCTTTCTGGTACAGGAGACTGTTAACTACTATCAAAAAAGGAATTTTCTCTTTTTTTCTTGGAAAGACAGTTGTATGGTAAGTGTTAGTGACACTCAGTCATTGAGTGCTATTTTTTTTTGCCTAACAATGAATTGAAAAAAAAAAAGCTAAGAGTTTTGGAGAAAAATTTAAACACTTAATGGCATTAGTTGAACCCTTTGACTTAGCAGTAGTCACCTTGGAGGGCTGCTTGGTGCTGATTCTTCCATGGACTTTGACCTGGGGCATTGCTTCAAAACTGTTGGAAGTTGCTGCAATGCAAACTTCAGCAGATCTGGCCAGACCTTCCCAGTCTTCTGTGGGGACCAGCATTAGCTGTCCAGGGCCAGCTGCATTTACAGAGCCAGCAAATGACAGCAGTGGAAGTCAAGAGAATTTAACTTCTTGGGTAGTGTCTTTTGGATGGCAGCCCCCCAAACAGACACACTGTTAAAGTTAACTAGAGTAGGAGAAGAAACCCTCAGAAACTAATTAAAGTCAAGAACAATAGTGATGTTTGTCCTCAGTGTGGCCACCTAAAATTGAAACATGATCTTTGTGGCTTTTGGAATGAGAAAGTGTGCAAGGAGTCAGCAGAAATCACACGACACACAGGGAAAAAAGAAGCGGCCCTTGCACGGCTCCTCGGATAGAGACTTTGTTCTTGTTCCCCAGGAGAGACACCATCTGGACACGATCAAGGCCAGGGGACTATTGAGCAAGACAAAAGCAACTATCCTGGTTCACCCACAACTGACCCCCAAAATGTTAAAAAGATAACTTCACAGTAAAACATTTCTTCTGAAACAGAAGAAGCTTTGTTTTTGTATTGTTGTGCTTGTTTTTTAATGTATCAATGTAGTTTAAAGCATAACTTATAAGCAGTTTTATGTGAGATATTTTGAAGATCATGAATAAACACTGAAATTGTTTATGCAAAGATTCAATGGATTAATGTCTGTTTCTATTATGCTGTCTGGTTTTCAGAATAAACATAAAACTTCTGGAATAAAGATAAATAAAATTCATAGTAAAAACAAAATTCTCCTTGGAGAAATGGCTCATTCCATTCCAGGGATGTAAGTACAAGGTAAGCGAAGATGTGAGAAAATGAGGATGTGCTCAGAAAATCATGGGACTGTATCAAAGAGCACTTGAAAAATGTCCCAATGGCCAAATCTGGAACAATTTTATTTTTGCCAAAAAAATTGATAGTGATGGATTATAGCTCTTAGAGCAAATATTAATGAGTCCATACTGACCAAAATAAATAAATGAAAGCAAATCAGAGAGGCAGGATAGCTCTTCCTTACAGTAGAATTCCAATTAATAAATGTAAGCTGCATGGTAGAAGCATAAACTCAACATTTGTTTGTGCTAAACATTACAGTGATAATTGTTACCTGCCCAACTTTATGCATATTTTTTTTATTTTTTTAAAATTTTATTTAAAGAGAAAAAAACCCAAACAAAACAGAATAAAGGGTAGCAACAATACAGAATTCCAAGGAAAAAAGGAAAAGAACCAAAAAAAAAAAAAACCCACTAAGAAATCATTACTTGACAAATTACATACTGACATCTTGGAAATAGTTGTTCAAATTACAAAATTAAAACATGTAAAGTAGACATTCAAACAGTGAGACTGTTAACAGTTCTGCTCCACGATCTGACAAAAACCACAATATGGTCATCCATCTTACCCACTCAAATATACATGCAATTATATCAAAAGGGTAAACTTAAACACAACAAAACAAAACCAAGTGGGTCACAAGAAAGCAATGTAAGAGACATAAATTTCAAAGCTAGACAATCAGAGATATTCACTCTCTATCATATTGACTCTTGTTTTCTTCCAAATAGTTGTCCATATTGTCACATACAGGGAACTCACAGGAAACAACATAGTATGGAACTGATCTGAGCAGGACGAGGAGGGCGTTTCAGGTCTTCAAGACCAGACAATAGGGAAGACAAGAATGGCTATCATAGTGTCTCTCATTCTCTTCAAAACAGCTGTCCATACCTTCATGTGTGTTGAACTTAAACAAAACAAAACAAAACAAAACAAAACAAAACAAAACAAGTTAAAATCACTTTGAACAAAGAATGACAGTACTGCTGGATTTCACATCATGACATTACAGATTCAGCACTGGGTATTGTAGTGTCTCTTTTTCTTCAAAATAGTTGTTCAATTCAACATGTGTTATATAGTTGGTTCTCGTAAACTGTTTATAAGCTCTACACATGCATGAGTCTCTACATGTATATCTATCCTTTCTGTATTAGAGGGAAAAACAAAACAAAGCAAGACAAAACAAAACAATTCCTAGAAAAGCATGAAGCAAAAAGTCATATAAAACCACAACACAAAGTGATCTACAATGGTTAGCATGATGTCTCAGCAGTGTATAACAGCATTAATAAAAAAAAGCATTGGAGACATAAGACTTCAAAAGCAGGTAATAATCAAACCAGACTGGGTATCTTAGCGAATCTTGTCAGACCTTCAGTGTAGTTGCCTATACTCTTAGACTTGATGCTATCAATCATAACAGATTTGAATAAAATCAGTCAATGCAAAACAGCAATCTAACAAACCAGATTCAAATAAGATCAGTCATTATAGGACAGTATAATAGGACAGTATATTATACAGGGCTTCAGATTAAGTTGATAGGAAATTAAGTATGATTACCATATTATGTCCTCTTATTTTTGGGATAGCTGACCGTGTCCTCAAATGTAGTGTAAGTAGACAAACTGGAACAGCATGTAATCCATCCAAGCAGAGTGATGAGAATAATGTAGATTTTAAATCTTGTTATCCCATTAACAATATCCTCTGCCTTCCTTTTTTAGACTATTCCTCCCCTTTCACTCCCGTAGGGTACACTGCTTGTTTTGGGTCCCACTGTCTCCCTATATAGAGCATCTCAATAGACCCTATCTCCTGATCTACTCTGCCTGTGTTTCTCTCTGTTAGTATTTCAAGGCCCTCTATACTAGAGATTATAGCCAATCTTCTGTGCCTCATTTCCGCTATTCTATTTTTCTGTCATTGATTGTCTGTTTTTCTCTTTCATGCCACTGTCTGCCCCATTCACTGAGGCCTCTCTACCACTGTTCCTGAAATGCTCGTATTCTTTTTTTCTCTCTCTAGAATGTCCTTCAGTATTTTTTGTAGGGTTGGATTGGTGGTCACAAATTCTCCTAGTTCCTCTTTGTCATGGAATCATCTTGCTTCTCCATTAATTTCTAGAGAGAGTTTTTCAGGATACATCAATTTGGGCTGGAGATTGTTCTCCTTCAGGGCTTGAATTACTTCACTCCAAGCTCTTCTTGACTTGATGGTCTGTGTCAAGAAGTCTGCCATGATTTTGATGGGTTGTCCTTTATAGGTGATCTGTTTCTTTTCTCTGATGGCTTTTAATATTCTGTTCTTATATTGAATTTCTGGGATCTTGATTATTATGTGTCTGGGTGTAACTCTGTTTTGGTTGTAGGTGACTGGAGTTCTGTATGCTTCATACATCTGCATATCATTTCCTTTTTCTAAGTTTGGGAAGTTTTCCTTAATAATTTCTGTGAATAGCCTTTGCAGTTCTTCTGTTTTCACTCCTGCTTCTTCATTCACATGCTTTATTCTTAAGTTATAGATCCTCTTGCTGTCCTCTAGCCTTTGTATGGTTACTGCCTGCTCCCTTGTTATTTTTAAGAGATCTTCCCTTTCATGATCACACATTGCAAGCATGTGTTCAATTTTTGATAGTCTATTTTTAGTTTCTTTCAAGCAGTTTTGCCAACTTTCCATGGAGTCTTTAGTTTCCTGTTAATCTCTTTGAATCTGCTTCATGAATTCTAGGTTTTCTTTATATTCTTCATTGAACATTTCTCTCCTTTTGTGTTCCTCCATTCTTCTGTGTGTTCTTGAGAGGTGCTTAGCCTTTGTTTTGTTAATCTACTTATCTCTTGTTTAACTTGAATTAATATTTCAGTTTTGATCTCATTTACGAGGTCCAGAAGATATCTCTTTATGTCCTCTGATGTTGTGTTTGTTGTTGCATGCTTGCTGCCCTCAATCTCTTCTGTATTTACCTCTCCTGGATCAATATTCTCAGGGTTGGGGGTTGGGGGATTTTTCTTATTTCTCTCTCTCGTCATGTTTTTGGTTCCTTCCATACATGTGTATAGTGTAATTCCCAGCCCCTTTTCTTGTTGGTTAGGGCTTTTCTGGAGCACATAGGCTAGGGGCCGTCTGCTATCAGAGAGTGAAGTGCAAGCAAGAGTAGTATACTCTGGCTCCTCCCTTCTGGGCCAGTTGACCTTTGCGGGCCTTCACTGTGTCAGTGTGTGCCACCCTCAGGGAACCAGTTGATTTGTGATGACCCACTGGGTCCCAGCCCAGTCCAAGCAGATCTCTCCAATCCACTCTGTGAGGGGAGCAACTAACTGAAGCCGTTTCCTTATAGAGGCAGAACTTTCCTGCCCAACTCCAATATGTTGCCTAGTTGGTTGCCCCTTTCCTGCAGGAAGGTCCCATTCTCATCACTCACTGCATGTTGATGCCAGTCCCCAAGAACTGCTGGGCTCCCTGACCTCTGATCTCAGTGCGGCTGCAGGGTGAAATCACAGTGCCTCTGGGTTGGTCACATGCAGGGCCAGTTCCGGGTGAGCCACACACAGGGCTGTTTAGCTCCATGCTCTGGTGTCTCAAGCCAGTTGTTTTGGCATGGTTTGATCGCTCAAGTCGATCTTGGGCATTAATTTAGGTGGCTTGGCGAGAGTGCAGTGCTTGCCAATCTTAGCTTCTCTAATGGTAGCCCCGAGACCTCATATTCGAGCAGTTTCTTTCCCTTCAGTTTCTTCCTGGGTTGAGAGAGTCCATCTCCCTCTGTTTGGATCTCTCCAGGGTATTCTATTCTGGCATTTGAGCTCTCTCTCTCAGAGAGGCTCCATATCCTGCTACCTCTAGGTCCGCCATCTTTGGTGAGTCCAAAATGATAATCCATGTGTATTTTAATAGCAATCAGCCACTTGGGTAAGTGATTCTTCTTATTTTAAACATTACCATATTTTCAAAAAGGCTTCCTTATTCCAGAAAAGACCTGAGGCAGAATACTTGAGAGTTGACCACAGATTAGGAGAAATAATGACAAAATATGAGAAAATGTGGTGTTTTTGTCTTAAAAGCATACACTAGAACTTGATAATTACATGGTGCAGGAGGGCATGCCAATTAGCCTCAATTTGAATGTCTAAAAATAATTAACTTTTGATAGATAGTATGATCAAATAAACCAAATAGCTGACACATTTTTCTCCCAATGGGATCTATTCTTGGTTTGAACCTTTAATAAACAGTTTTTCTGTAGTGAAGTAGTTTAAATTTAAGGAAAAGCAAACAGTAGGGCATGTTAAAATATCCATTAACTAAATGTCCTGGAAGGGTATAAAATGCCTCCAGCTGCCAAAAAACAATTAGGCTGCAAATATGCCTTTGGTTACCTAACCACACATTCCCTAAACATTTAGTTCTAATTAATTTTCTTCATTACACAACAATGCCTCTCCTAATTACACTAGAGAAATTCTATAAACCTACCAGCTATTCAAAGTCTTTATTGCACAAATGATTCCAGTAGGTCTCTATTATAAGTAAATCCTCACTCTTTAATTTATACATACCTCATCTCAGCAGACACAGCTACTTAGTAAACCCTTGACAGCCGGGCAAACTAATCCTGTATGTGACCATATTTCAAATTAGTAATTTTAGTGAGATGGAACATCAAGGATGAATAATTTAAAATGTATCAAAGTAAAGGTGAAAAGCACAATCTTAGGGAACATGTAGCACCTGAATTCAAACACATGTAGTCCAGGCTTGTGATCCCTGGTTCAGCATTAGAACTTGACTTAAAGGAACAAAACCCTTATGCTTTTGATGAACTCTTAAGTGTAAAAGGTAGGACTGGCAGTCTTCAGGCCCCAGAAACAATTCAGCAAGTATGAGAATAAAAAAGGCAGAATGGGTCTGTACTAGGGTTTTACTAGAGAAAACAGATATAATATGAGATATACAAATTATAAGAAATGATAAGACTGGCTTACAGTGGTCAGCCACAGAGTTGGATGAGGAAACATGCAGGGAGTGTCTGCACACTGGAGGCCGAAGGATTCATCCAAGGTCTGGAGTTCACCCTAGTGTCCTGTGCAAGTCCACACCTGCAGGCTGATGGGTCTGCGACAGAAGGCCAAAGGGTCTACGATGGAAGGCTGAAGAGTCTATGCTGGAGAGCTGAAGAGTCTACACTGGAAGCCGGTAGGCCATGTTCAAACCAAAGGCGAAGAGGAGCTTCTCCAAAGAACAGAATGCATTCGTCTTTCCTCCCCTTTTATACCATGCAGGTGATGAGCCATCCTACGGTGGGTCTTCTATGCCCTAGGGTGCAGAGCTGCTACACCCATTTAGTTAAGCTTCTAAATGTCTCAGGTTGACACAATCAATCAACCACTACAGGGTCATAGAACCAAAAAGTCTTTAATGATAGGCAAAGACCATCACTCAAGAAATGAGGAAATCCGAGCACAATGAGCCATGCTCAGGGTCTTAACAATTCATGTGGTAGAGGTGGGAGTAGAAGGAGGATCCCCAACTTCTAGACTAGAGCTTCTGCACAGGACAGCGCTCCTCAATAGACAGTTCCGTACAACTTATCAATGCCTGTAAGCTGACTGGTGACATGTTTAACATTAGGTAAAAGTTTGATCCCTGTAGAGTCACTTTTGGTTTCCTTTCTCAAGCACATATCTATTTATGATTTTACTTATCAGGGTTTTAGAAGATGGAATAGGAACCAATTTGTACAAACACATCCTTAACGCTTATTTAAAACTCAACGCCAGCTGATGGTATTTTAGAAGGTATTTCTTATGCCCACAATATGTTGATTAACCAACCGCTTCAGCACAGGCTTCGCAACCTGTTTCTTATTCTTTTTTAAAAATACGAATTTCCTTTCATGACATTAGGTTGGAAAATAATGAGTTTTGCTACTCAAAGTTGTTTTGTGAATCAGCAGCATGATGATCACTTGGGACACTATTAGTACCTAAAATGTAAATTCTGTTTGTAAGTTTAACAAAATCCCACAGCAAATTAAATTCGCAATGAATTTTGGGCAACATGGTTCTGGGGCAGTGGTCCTCAAATTTCAGTACACGTCAGGTTCATCTGTAAGGGACCCTTTTCCTGGAGTTGGCTCCCCAGTAGGTTGGAGCTGAGAATTTTCATTTCCAACAAGTATCTCAGGAGGGTTCTGATACAAAACCTCCTTGACTTCTGGCATTGAATTTTTGCTTTATCTGGGTGAACTGGCTAGAGATTTTTTTTGAGATTTATTTTGATGAAGATTTTGGGGGTTGGGGATTTAGCTCAGTGGCATAAGTGCCTGCCTGCCAAGTGTGAGGTTGTGAGTTCAATCCCCAGTACAAAAAAAAAAAAAAAAAAAAAAAAAAATCATACAATATGGACTTGTGCTGTTGTTTTCAGATGGTTTCAGAAATTCTTGCCTAAGAACCACAAGCCAGCAGTTCAGTTTTAGAGGGAAGTTATTAAATAGTGCAGATTCCTGATTTCTAGTTAAACAAGAAAAAACTCACGAGTGGGTCTTAGAAGAGTTTCAGAAGTCTGTATTTTTTTTTTTTTTGATAAACATCCAGATAATTCTGAGACAGGTGACTCATGGGCAAACTGAGAAAAAGACTGATGTAACTGATGAGCATTTTAGAACAAGAGCAGAATGTGTCCTCTCAGTAGTGGGTATCAGTGTTCTTCCAATGTGGCATCAATTGCTTCTCATAATCTAGCAATTGAGAAAATCAGTCGGCTGGACCTTTTCCTTAGCAATTCCCCAGTAACCCTGCAGACTCCTCCTTTCATAATTATGTCTGGGCAGCAATGAGCAGTCTGGCTCCTCTGCTCTTCCATCTATTTATCCCTCTTACGACTTTAATTAACCAAGTGTAACCATCCATCTGGTTAATTCGAGGATACACTGTTAATTTGTGAGTGAAGAAAAAGGACTGCAGCCAACAAACAAAGTAGCAAGGGGCTCTGGAAGATAATATTGACCTCCAAGTCTTTGCAAAGCAGGGTGAAGGAAGAGGAATTGTTTTTTATTTGTTTGTTTTGAGACAGTCTCTCTATGTAGTCCTCGAACTCTGTAGCCCGGGCTGGCCTTGAAGTGGCAGTCCTCTTGCCTCTGCCTCCTGGGTGCTGGGACTACAGGCATGCACCACCACGCTTGGCTAATTTGTTTTAATAAAAAAGGACAATGTTATTTGGTGGTGGAAGGGGATACAGAATGTAGACAGAGTTTGGCACCCATATGACTTGCCCCAGATCAGCTCTGAACTTAAGCGTCTCTAGCTGTAAAACAGAAAGACAATAACACTTAGTTTTCATCTCAGGGAAATGAGAAGATTCCATGAAAGCAAATGAGACAGAACACAGTAAAATGCCACAGAAATGTTTCGTTAGTGTTTGAGCAGTATTTCTTTTTAATTTTATACAAAGTACAGAGGGAACATTTTCCTAGTTCATGAAGACCTGACATTTTACAGTTAGTGTTTTCCTTTCCAGCTAGTAGATCATGCACTTTTATTACGTAATAACTTTACTATTTTTAGTCATCCAAGTAAGTTTTGTTTTGCATTCAGTTTATAAAATAATACAGCATATTCCACAATCCATCCAATCTAATTCTTAAACATTAACCTGCATAGAAATCACCTGGAAAACCCATAGAACTGGGTTCAGCCCTATAGTTTGTGTCAGTAGGTATAGAAGAGGTCTGAGAATTTTTATTTGTGGCTAGGTCACTTCCTGTTGTAGTCAGGGGTTGTGCAGAGAACAATTAGAATCAGGACATGAGGTTTATAATATTATTTTTATGATGGTCACCCAGAGTTAACACAAGAAAATGCAGGAAATCTATCCACAACACTAAAGACATAGAATATTTAGTCAAGGCCCCGAATCCCACAGCAATGTCCCACATGAGTCCAGATAAAGACCCAGAGCTCATGACAGTGCCTCCCATGAGTCCAACTGGAGGTCCAGAGCCCACAAGAAGGACTCACGCCAGTCTCTTATGGATCTGTGCTGGGAAGGCCCAAAGGTCAGCAGTGGAAACTAGGAAGTCTATGCCAGCAGGATAAAGGAGCTGTGCTGATAGGTTGAGGGTTCTATGCTGGAGCCCAGAAGTCACACTCACAACAAAGACCAGGGCTGTCCTGAAAAGCACCACAGCCATCCTCAGTGACATGGAGGCCCCGAGCTGCTCCGACGACAAGCACATTTGAGTACAGGCCAGGAAGCCAGTGTGACGAGTTCATCCTGGAGACTAAGTAGCATACATCTTCCCCTCCGGAGCCAGGAAGCAATGCTCTGATGTGAGGACCAGAGCTTCTCCAGGAGAACCTAATGGCTCAAACAGCAACATTTAGGAGAACCCACAACACCTCAAAGTCTCAATGCCGTAACGCCTTAACACTCTTCCTTCTTTTTCTCCACGTCTCCATTTATGCTGGCAAATTTCCTCAGGTGAAACATCTCTGCTCAGCGCCACGCTGATGTAATCCAGCTGGCATTAAGTTGACCACCAGTTCTCAATCCATAACACTTTCTTTCTAAATTATGCTTGTTACAGCATTTTGAGAAACACTGCATTAAAAGAGTACTTCCCTTGATTATAAAACACGGGTTGAGCATCCCCAATCTGAAACCTGCAGTGCTCTAGAATCTGAAGCTTCCTGAATGCTGATATGACACCTCAGGTGGAACATTCTACACTTGACCTCATGTGAGAGGCTGTAGTCAAAATGCAACCACTTTGGGTAAAATTACCTTCAGGTAATTTTAAAGTATGCATGTGTGTAAAGTATGCATGAAAGATAAATGAATTGAATCCTACCCCCAAGATATCTCATTCTGTATATGCAAATATTCCAAAATTTGAAACAGTCCAGATCTGAAACATTTCTGGCCCTAAGCATTTTGGATAAGGGTTACTCAATTTGTATAAGCTTTTCATTCTTTAAACAGCTAATATCCTCCGCCTCAGATTCCTACTCCTGGGCTCCAACTTGGGCGAAGTCTCTCTCCAGATCTGGAGCTGAATGAGGTAGCAGAAAACTCGCACCTGTGACCTTGGATGCTCTTCTGTAAGCCACGCTGTGCTAAGCATGATTTCTCTCTTCTGTGTGTTCTTTTAATTCTAAAAAGCCTTCCAGTTACCCCAGGAGTTTATAGTCAAGCTGGGGAGACCAAATAAACCCCATAAAAACACTTTGTGAATAATTACTGAGCAAAATAAACTATAAATGCAAAACAGCATTGCCTAAAGTTCCCAGGTGAGATAGCAGGCACATTCCTGAAAGCAGAAATTGGGATTTACATCCCAAATGCTGAGAAAAGCCATTTTATCAGTTCAGTCTTTTTACAGCCAGCTTGGGGCAAACCTGATTTCCGTTCAGTCAGAGATGGGATGACACTTGGAACTCACCACTTTCACTGTGTAACTACTGTAAGTCTGAAAGTATGAGAATGTGATCTGTGCATCACGTGTAGCAGAGTTGCCTTAGAAAGCTGTTCCCTGTGCATATTAATGACGATTTACCATTGTTCTGACTGCCAGAAAAAGCCTATTGGTTCTGTGACTGCCTTGACCTGAGGTAGGAGGTGATGCAGTTACCCATGGACACAGGGAAGATAAAAAAAAAAAATGACCCACCAAAGTAGAATCTTAGGAGCAAGGTCTTCGAAACTCATGTTACCAGAACCTCAGATAAATTTCATTTATTTAGAGGACATCTTCTGCCAACTCTTTCCCACCCTATTCAGTGCATTGAATTTTGAGATTACGGTATTTTCCTTGAGGTGACTCTGCACATAGACATTAATAAACTGCAAGAAGTTTTGTTTGTTTTCAGTAGCTTTTCAGTTTCTGGGTAGCTATGAGGTCCCAGCAGAGGCTTGATCTTACCTGTCATGGGTACCTTTTGCACCTGCAAGGGACACAATATTCATGCTGCACAAATTCTTTTGGCCAAAAAGACAGGATGGAATGTAAGTATGAGAGAAAAGGGACCCAAAGGGAGAGGAAAGGCTCAGGTTAGTGGGTGATTGAAATAGCCATGCTGCAGCTGATCAAGTTGTGAGGACCTTAATAGACTAGACTGAGTGGTAAACTTGCTTTTGTTTGTTTTCTTTTGCGGTACTTGGGATTGAACCCTTATAAATTTGATTTCTAAAAAGAAAATTGTTTTCATTAAGCCAGTTTATCTCCAAAGAGTATAGGATGCGATGAGTGTAGTTAATATGGTCTAGTTGTGAGCTGCAGAATCCAGCAAAAGTATTTTTTTTTGCGCTCTATTGAACTCCTTTGTAAAGATGAAATTAACACATATCCCATAATAAAACATCTGAAATTAGCAGTAAATATAAAGGTATATAATCACACTGAATTTATCTGATAATGATTACCTAGTTTATACTGGTGAGGAATTTCTGGTTATTAAATAATTGGAGCCATGCTCTGCATTTTCTGCCTGTGAATTTTGACCTGATAAATAGTTACCATTTTCCACCAAAGTCTATTTCCCGACAGGATTTTAAAAAGTAGTTTTATCATTTCCTATTGCATTGATATTATGGTTGATATAAGTAGTCATAAATAATAGGCTGTATACCCTTGGATGGTTTCCAACAAGACTTCTTTTATTTTATCCCAAGTGGATTGTTCTACCTCTGGCCTAACTATCAAGAAATAATGTTCTGATTAGAGAAGATGCTTCATTTACCTGCTCCAGACCACTTAAGTTTTCATTTCATGCTTAGAGGCCTGCCAAAAGCAAATGCAAAAGTCTCAATGCCCTGTATCTCATTAGTTAATTTATTTATTCAAAATATATTAAAGAAATTATGGTGCCTGACTCATCAATCCTGTCTTCCATGGGCTTTATTCTAAAGAAGCCCATGGGCAGTATGCAGAGAAAAATGAATATACAATAACAAGTACAGGTAAGAATCACCTAAATCAGTCTAGATTTACTGGTCTTAATTGAAGCCACGTTTGTTATATTACAAACTCTATAATTGTCCAGTCAAGAAAGTAGGCTAATGGGCAGCTATTCTGAAGACAACAAAAGGCATTGTGGTAGCCATTGTTGATTTCCTGTTACCTTGTTTTGAAATCCTGTATCACACAGTTTTGTTTTGATCGACTTTGTTCTGTTTTATTCTCTTTAAAATAAAAAAAATTATATGCTTTTTTTTTTTTTTTTTTTTTTGGTATCAGAGATCAAACTCATGACCTTGTGCTTGCCAGGCAGGTGCTTGTGCTGCTAAGCAAAATCTCCAGCCAAAAAATAAAAACAATTATTAAAAAAAGAAGACAAAAAGCAAGTAGACTAAGGTCACGCATGGCACTTCAAGGAGAGGGGCTCGAGCTTTGTCCTCTACATACAATAGCTGGTGATGAGGCACAAGTGCCCCTCCTGGCTCCTCTCTTATCTACCATGCAGCACGTGTCTATCCTTGAGGCCTGATAATTTTTAAATTGAGTGGAGAACTCCTGGACTATTTTCTGAAGCAAATACTTTTATTTACAGTGGTCTTGCCTTTGACATGGTGCCTATTTGGTTTTGAGGTTCTTCTGTTTTCTTTCTTTCTTTCAAGGACGGATTTATATGGTTATGGGTAGTGTTAGGGGTCTGGTTTCTCTTTTCAAATTGAGCAGAATGCTTTTTATTGCGTATTTCTGGGGTCAAACAAATCAAACAAAGAGGCCAACAAAAGCCTGCCCTTCAGGAGGCATTGGCTCACTGTGCATGCATTGTGGGCAAAAGCTGGGCCTTTGTATCTCAAGAGCAAGTGACAGATCCCAATAGTATCTGCTCTGTGAGACAACAGATGAAGAGGAACCCGTCCAGAGGTAGTTACGATACCTCATTGGGCCTTCAGATGTCTGTTCATAGACGAGCTGCTAATTAACTCGAAATCTGGCTCCTGTGAGGTCAATAAAAGCCTGACATTTTTTCAGAAGTAAATTTTAGAGTGACTTTTGGGTCATTTAAGAGAGCAGTGAAGCATTTTGCTTTCCAACCCAAGTTCTTTTCTGTGAGTGCTGAAGTTTAAAATCTCCATGATCCATTACAGTTCTAAGCACCACAAAGAATTTTCTCATCATTTTTCTGTAATTCAAACCTATGCAAGTTTAAAGAGAGTGACAGTCATATCTTGGATTAGCTTGTGTAGACCCATATGGCTTTTGCATATTTTCATTGCACTACACTTTTATTTCATAACCAGCGGAAGTTATTTAGACTGTTATATAAACATTCCTCAGACAAACACTAAAATCGAAATAAAGTGACAATTTGAATGTTTCCACATTTTGAATGTTTCCACATTGCATAAAAATATCTTCTTACCTCTGTCTTTAGGTATAGGGAAGCTAAGTAGTGTGAGTTCAAACCTGGGTTTCTCTGAGCATTGTAGAATCTTGTTTCCTTGGGGGGGGCGTGGTTACATTCTTCTGAGTTTAAAAAAAAAGTGACTGGATAAATTCTGAGGGGTATTAGGTAGGATCTTTCTCGGAGAGGTTGTCCCATGTGTGAAAAACTTTCTAGGGTCTGTCTTTTAAGCTGACAGTAAAGGAACTGATTAATTGAAATGAGACCTTTCAGGAGTCCTGAGGGACGCAGCCTGAGACCTGGTCCTCCACGCTAACGTAGGATACAGGGTTCCCGAGCAGAGGCTGTGATGCTCTTCAGCTCCGTGTGTAGGGGTCAGGTACAAGCCTGCGGGGTTTCCTCAGGGGACGCTCAGCTCAGCTTCCCAAATGCTTCCTTGAGTAGGGTGAGCAGAAAATACGGTTATTAACAACTAAACTTCTGTTCGTTTTCTGTTAATCCTCTACCAAGCTAAACATATGTTTCTCAACTCCTGATTTAGTGGATATCAAGTGACAAGTTTTGTCAAGGATTTATGCTGTCTTCCTTGTTTTCTTTGACAATATACCAGCAAATCTATCTATCTATCTATCTATCTATCTATAGCTGGTATGTATATATAAAACACATATATAATATATGCATATATATTATTGATTTTTTAACCTGCCTCACCTTATAAATATCAAGCTTTTCAGACCTCTTATGGGAACAGCTATGCTGTTTGTAAATAAATGGTGTGACTGTCAGTAAAATCAAGCCTATTGGTTCAATTGTAGAACTCTCACCTAAAATTGAACATTATATCAAGTTGGTTTTGGGTACAGATGAAACCAGCATGTGTAGGAGATAAAAAGTTTATCCCTTTTCTTAATTTTTAAAGAAGGAAAACTCATGGATACACATTGTAGAAAACAACAACAGCGAAAAGAAAAATAAATCATGCAGCAAAAAAATTTTCAACATCTCTGGCTATTAGAGAAATGTAAATTAAAACAATATTGACATTCTGTCTTACTCCAGAAATAATGGCTGTCATCAAGAAATCAAACAATAGCAAACATTGGAGGGGCTTTGTGTGTGTGTATGTATATATTGTCTATTGTCAGTAGGAATGTAAACTAGTACAACAAATATCGGAATCCATATGACAATTCTTCCAAGAGATAAAACTAGAAATTCCATTTGGTCCAGGTATTCTCCTTTTTTAGGTATCTTCCCAAAAGAAATAAGGACATCATATTACAGTGACGCATGCATATCCATGTTTATAACAGCTCGAGTCATAATACGTTAGTTAAATTTAAGGAAGTGGCCTATATGTCCATCAACAGATGAATGGATAAAAAATGTGTTATTTGTGCACAATAGAATCCTCACACACAGGCAGCCTTTTCTACTGACAGAGAGGTACATTTGGTACAATTGATGAATGTACATAGATAGATCATTATCACTTAGATCCTTAGTGTACATAAGCTTCACTCCTGGTATTGTACATTCTGTGAGTTTTGACAAAGTTATAATGACCTGTATCCACCAACACAGTATAAAGAATGGTTTCACTGACTGAAAAATTCTCTATACTCAGGTCACTACTGTCTCCCTCCTAACCCCCCTGGTGACCATTGATCTTTTTACTGTCTTCATGGTTTTGACTTTCCCAGAATGTTATGTAGTTGGAATCTTTCAAGTCTGTGGACATTTAAGGATGGAGCTCATATGTACATGCGTGCACACACATGAAGCAGTGTGAGAGTAGGAACTGTCAGCTGTAATCATCCCTACAGAGCAGCTTTACCTGGTATCTCATTAGGCTACCCCAGGTATCAATATTCTAAGATTCTTCCTTGGGCTGCTCAGATTCCCTCGAGGATCTTTTGCCATTTTCTGCCAAGAAAACATAATTTAAGATGTCAACATTTCGACTGAGCTGGAGGAAGAAGGCTGGAGTTTCACATGTTTGTAAACTTTCTCCCAATTTCCCTATTTTTGTCAGAGAGTCTTGCCTGGGACTCTTCCTCCCACTAGCCTTGAGTTCAGTGTGGAGAGCAGACACTAAGACTCTGATTACAAAACAGGCTCTATTAATTTTCTAGTCTTTTGGTCCTATTCTTATGTGACTTTCCCTAAAACTGCTAGTGTCATAGATTCCTGGCTTCCGGAATCTCCTTCCTACCAGCTTAGCATTCTGTTTTCCCAGGTTTGCTGGAACAGTTACCACTTAATTGGTTTTTCAGAGTCTATGGCTTCATTTTCTTTTTCTTTTCTGTTCTTTGTTCTTGGGAATTTATGTCTTTTTTCTTTAGAATTTACTTGATAGGGATACTGAGAGTTTGGAGGAGGAGATAATAAGACATAATATGTGTGCTATAGCAGCCGAATTTTACTGAAAGTGTTCTGACACTTTGTGTTATGTTTTTATTCCTATGTTGGCAAAGTATGCCATTGCTTAAGCAAACCCCTTCCAATTTGTCTTTCTGCTCCATCTTTCAGTGGAGGGAGGCAGATTTCTGTTCAAATAATGACTCTTCTTACAGTACCATCTTTGTGACCCTGGGCAAGTCAGTTCATATCTCCTAGGCACAATCTATTCAGTTTAAAAATGGTCTCACCTGAATGATTTGAGGATCTACTGAGACAATAGTCTCATTGTGTCACTACAGGGGCCTGCCACATAGTAGGTACTTGGGAAATGGCTGCCCTTAGCCTTATTGCTCCAGTTTAATATGTGAGTACAAAACAGCTTCAGGAATTGAAACTATTTCTTAAATCTTGATTTTTGTAAAAAGAGATCTTAGGCCTCTCTTGGGTATGGTCTTCTGACATCCAGTGTGGAGTGATCCCATCCAGTGTGGAGTGATCCCATCCAGTGTGGAGTGATCCCATCCAGTGTGGAGTGATCCCATCCATGGGTGGACCCATAGCGGCCGTCATTTAGTCATTTCTTCATTCAATCATTCAACAAAGAAGGCTCGTCATGTGAAGTTTTTACAAATAAAAGATACGCATTCTGTCCATAAATCACTAAGTACTTCAGAATCTCAGAGGGACGTTCTTTCAAAGTAAGAGTATGTAATTAAGAAAATACCCTTAGTGCCAATGCATTTTGCAATTGCTTGATTATAAATGGTTTAATCCAAACCATATTCTCTTTACTGACTAGATTTCAAAATTTGGTCTGCTTATTGTTGTTTGATTCTTAAATTTTAATTTTAATTTTCTTTTGCTTCCTTTTTATCCAACATTTCCTTTTCCCTTTCCCCTCCATCTTTGCTTGCTGAAGAGATAAGGTAGTTGTCCCACAGAATTCCACATTCTGGAGTGGGCTTGTGCTTCTGACGGTGCAAGTGCATGTGTCTATTTCCAGTAGCCTGTGTGAGTGAGGGGCACAGTGGTTTCATATCGGTTCATTCGTCTGTTTTTGAAGAACATGTGATAGTGGTGCCATGCAGCTTATGTTTCACTGCTTCATAATGTTGTTTACTTCTAATTTTAGTATATGTGCTGCTGAAGTGAGCACTGTTGTTCAGCTGCCAGTGATTCTAATATCTATGAGGACTCAGGTGGTGATAAGCTTATCCCTTCCCATTAACATTTTATCTTTTCGTTGTCTATTGATGATTGCTCTAAATCCTGCCCTCCCCACAAAAGGTTGAGATTCTAAATGGTGTTGTCTGAGGCTTCACTTTTATTTGGAAATAAGGTCTTTGTAGATGTCGTCAAGTTCAGATGAGGTCATTAGGATGGAGATAAATCCAGCACGATGGGTGTCTTTATGGTAATAAAATGTCGTGTGAAACCAAAGACACACAGGGAGAGAGTCGTGTGGTGACAGGAGCAGATTTTGGAACAATGTAATTGAAAGCTAGTGTACCCCAAGGACTGACAGAACCACCACCAGACGGCAGAAAGAGGTAAGGAAGGATTCCATGTAGCGTCCAGTGGGAACATAACCCCGCAGACACCTTGGTTGCAGCCTTTCTGCTTTCAGAACTGGGAGAGAGTCAGTTTTTGTTGTTTAAGCCTCCCAATTTGAAGTACTTTGCTATAGCAGTGCCAACAAACTAAATCAAAGGCCATTGCCTGGACTGGTTATTTCATTATAGGTTGAGAAATGGTGATTTTGAATTCTAACGTTTCTTTTACTTTTATTAGGTGGAACCCTTTTGGATAGAATCACCTTTTCTCTTTCTCAAGAACATTTTGTTGCCTTGAAACCTGTTTACCTTTAAAGGTGTAGGACAGAACAGGCTGACCTTTTTTTTTTCATGTTCACATTCCAGAATAATGAGCTGTTGGTCTAGCAACATTCTGTGATGTCCAATACATGTATTTAATCATGTCTTCCCCTCACCTCTTTGAATATATTATGGATTTATGAAGAGCACTTATTTAAAGGGAATGTCCTGATTAAATTATTCTGAGCTTCTCCTGATTGTAAATGCAATGTAGGATCAGTATCTTATCCTTGACTAAAATATTTACAAAGAAAAATGACAATGTTTAGGATGTCTAAGAAAATGTCTTTTGGAAAAAAAAAGAGAATGTCTTTTGGTGTTCCAATCAATTGGACTATTGACATTCCAATATAGTCAAAGTTGAGTTTAGTTAAGATAATTCTCTGAATCTCAGTATAATACTGGCTATAATTGTATTACAATCGTTTTCCAGCTTCATACATTTTATATCTCTTTGGAACTGTAACTATTTGATTGGGAAAGGAATTAAACTTAGATGTGCTCTCAGAATTTCTTTCTATCTCAAAGCCACTATGAACTATGAATAGAATTCTTTTCCTGAGGCACATGAGCAACAGGATGAAGTGAGATATCTGTGTTTATTGTGAACTTGTCTTCAAAAATAAAAAAGATTAGCATGAATATGTATTTGAGGAAAATGACAGATTACTTTAAATTAACAATATGTAAGAAAATCCAGTTGTGCAGTCTTAGAAGTGTCACATCTAAATTCAAGCCCCTCCTCTTCAAGACTGTCTAACTTATTGGATTCTCTGAACATTCAATACAGTGTCTTCAGGGAGTAGATGCTCAATAAATAAATGACTTTAATTAGAATTCAGAGCAGTCAAAATTTCTCAAAAGACCAATACAGTTCAGACAAATACAGAGCAATGAACAAGAGCATGTAAGAAGATGGAATGGATCCAATTACCATAGAAAAGATATATTAGCTGTGTACAAAATAGTGTAGAAATACATTGGGAAATATGCCTATAATATAAAGCAGGTTATGCCATGGTATAGTATCTCATTGTATGAAGAAAAATGCTAGGAATTGTGGTTTAGAAGTAGAATTTCCCTCAAACTCTCACATGGGAATTTTAAAAGGTGGTTGGATCATGGGGGTACTATAGGAATTAATGTGCATCAATCTACGATGAGTTCATAGCTATTAGGAGATGGGGCTTGGTTGGAAGAGATGTGTCACTAGGGATAAACCTTTGGAGGCTCTATCCCCCATCCTTGGCTTTTCCCTTCTCATTCTACTTCATGGCTGCCACAGGTGAGCAAATTTCCTCTGCCACACCATTCCACCATATTGTTTTTGCCTTGGAGTCAACCTACCACAGACTGCATCCTCTGGAACCTTAAGCCAAACCACACCTGTTTTACTTTGAGTTGTGGGTGTCAGGTATTATATCCAGCAAGTGGAAAGTGATTAATTTAGTAGGTAAAACTGCCATATGAGATTTAAAGTTAGAAGAACAACATATATATATATATATATATATATATATATATATATATATATATGATAGGCTTTATTAACTGGATGGAGTTAAGTAAGAGGAAATCACATGGAATATTTCAGCATAGGACATACACCATGGAGAAATGATTTCAAGATTAGATTGCTGAAAGAACCAGCAGGGAGTCCTGAGGGAGCACAGTTATTGTGGACAGCATTACCTTACTCAGGAACAACGAACAAAGATGTGATTGGGACCTACTCATGCTTCTGAGGAGGGCTGATGGCTCGGGAGGGACCAGGTGCTAGTCAAAATAGAACCAAGCACTGTGGAATGGTTCTGGAGATAAGAAAGTTGCTTGAGATTGGGGTAGAAACCAACCATAATCCAAGTGTCCAGGGCTATTGGTGGAGTGACACTGATAGGAAAAGCAAGCAAATGGGAGGTGGACCTTTCTCTTTTTTTTAATTTTAAAGGGGGTAAAATTTAACACAACAAAACTGAATAAAACGGGACATAAGAAAGCATAAATCTCAAAGCTAGACAACCAGAGATCTTCACTATCTATCATATTGTCTCTTGTTTTCTTCCAAATGGTTGTCCATATCTTTGTATATGGAGAGTTCATATAAAACATCATAGCCAACCTCTCATAAGACGTCCAGTTCACTGGCTCCCACTTGCTAAGTGTGTGTAGGGGGACATGGGATGGGGATGGGGTGACATGAGATGTTTGATTCTCAGCCACGGTGTCAGCAGGTTCACAGCCACTCACCAGAGAGGGGGGAGTTCCTTGTTCTGGCACCCTAGGTCGCTGCATGGTGCAGGTCCTGAGACGCCAGGGTCACTCTCCTGCAGGCTGCCGGAGCCTGCCGCACTCACAGCCGCTATTTCTTTCTGATGAATTGACCATTCCATTTCCAAAGTTCTGAAATGGCCAACAGACCACAGAAAGAATTCTCTTTAGGCTCCTGTTTGAAACCAGCAGCTGCAGCAATCTGCTGGCCTTGATTCAAGAAGAGACCAGGGACCTTTCTTTTCTCTTCCTGTCTTAGCCAGTCTCCCTGTAGTGGAAAATGTGAAGTGTTTTTTGGTCAAAATATCACAAAGCAGAATACGGAAAAGGGGACTCTGATTTGGAGATAAGAGCTTAGCCCAAGTCATATGTAGGTAAGGGGATGCTGGGACGCTCATTTTTCATGTTCTTCTGTGTTGTTGGGATCAAGTCCAGAGTGACCAAACTTTCCTTATTTTTTGTTGAAATATAATTCACAGACTCTTTTGAAGATACAGCTCAGTGTAATCATTTTTAGTGTATTTACTAAGGTATACAATTATCATCACTGTCAAATTCCAGAATATTTTCCTTAGCTTAAAAATAAATCCTGTGTCCTTTAGCTGTCACTTGTCATCCCCTATTTCTTCTCTCTCCCAGTCCTAAGAAATCATTAACCCATTTTATTATCTGTGTAGTTCTGTATTTTGGACATTGCATAAACATTAAATCACACAATATGTTGCCTTCTTTGTTTGGCTTATCTAGCTTTGCAAAGTGTTTTCCAGGTCTATCCATGTTGTGACATGAAGTAAGTACTTCATCGCTCCTTATGGACTGCATAACACTTCATTTTATGGGCGTTTCACATTTTGTTTATCCAGTTATCAACTGATTGGAATTATTTCTCCTTTTTGGCTATTATGAGAAGAGCTGGCATGAGCATCCAAGTACAACTTTTCGTGTTTGCTCTTCTTTTTGGTAGATGCCAAGCAGTGGAGTTGCTGGATGATATGGTCATTCTAGCTCTGTATTTGGAGGAACTGTGGAATTGCTTTCCACAGTGGCCACATGATTTTGTATCCCTACCAGCAATGCATTCTGTATTTCCTTGAAAGACTTGCTGCTAGCTGTCTTTGTGGTCATAGTCACCCTGATGGGAGTGAAACGATGACAATGATTTTTTCACTATCCTTACCATTCTTTATGTGCTTGTCAATCATTTGTTCATATTTTTGGGTGAAATTTCTATTCTTTGCCCATTTTTCAATTAGGTTGTTTGTCTTTTTTGTGTTGAGTTGTAAAAGTTCTTTATGTATTCAGTACACTAGATTTTTTTTATCGAATGTCTGATTTGCAGATATATTCTATCATTCTATAGATTACATTTCTGCTTTTTTCACCATGTCCTTTGATACATAAAAGTTAAAAATATTTTTTGAAACAGAGTCTCACTATGTAGTCCAGGATAGCCTTGAACTCGCTCTAATCCTCCTGCCTGCTAGGATTATAGACATGTGCCACCATGCCTGGCAAAAGTTTTAAGTTTTGATAAATCCAAATTTGTCTGTTTTTCTTTTGTTGCATTTTTGATGTTTTATCTCAGAAACAATTGCTTGATGCAAGGTCACAGAGATTTTTGTGTTTTCTTCTAAGTGTCTTACAGTTTTAATCTTTCACTTAAAGATCTAGTTTGAGTTAGTTTTTGCATGTGTATATCCAGCTTGCCTTATTTGCTAAAAATACCTGTTTGTTCCTTATTGAATTGGCCTGACATATTTCTTGAAAATCAGCTGATTTTCAGAGTCTTACTCCTATCCCATTGATGTATAAGCCTGTGTTTATGGTGCCATCTCCCAGTCTTTCTGTTATTATTATTAGCAATAGCATATTTACAGTAAAAAAAGTCACATTCATTGTGGGGAGTTGGTACATAGCATGCCTTAACTCTTTCTTTTATCCCCTTTTCCTTTCATTTCCTCCATCTTTTAGTTCCTTTCCCTTCTGCAAAAGTTCTTTCTCCATGTTTCTTATTACCTACAGTTTATTTTGCACTTTTATTTATGTTTCAGATTTTTAATATAAGAAAAACCATGTAGTATTCAAGCTTGCATGTCTGATTTCAGTCACTTCAGATTATGGTCACAAAGTGCATCCATTTCCCCACAAATGACTCAAATTTATCCCTCTTTATGGCAGAGTAGTTCTCCATTGTGCATAAATACCACATTTTCTATCTGTTGATGACATAGGCACCATGTGAAAAATTTAACTGGTATGAATCGTGCTGCTAGAATCATAAGTGTGCATGTATCACTGCTGTAACTTTGTAGTAAGCTTGGAAATTGGAACTTCTGAGTTCCCCACTTTTTCTCTTTGTCAAAATTGTCTTAGCTCTTTGGGATGCCTTGCTTTTTTTTCTTTTCCTGGGAATTGAACTCATAATGTCGGCTTGCCTAGCAGGAACCGTGTCATTGAGGTATAGCCTCACCCCTGCATTTCTTTCTGAATTGTAGGTTTAGCTTGTCTGTTTCTCCAAAAATGACAGTCAAGATTTTGATAGGAACTGCTCTAAATACTGATGCTTCAGTTTTAGGGGAAAAAAAGTATTTCCATTTTCACCAGAAAGTCTGGTGACTTTCAGGGTGCTAACTCTCTTAGTAACAGTCAAACATTGTAAAGTGCATTACTCTCTCTTGGATCACCATCAAGACTTTTGTCTCTCTTCTTTGGTACATACCACATCAATACCTTGAAACATGTTTTGGTGAAATAAGTGTTTGTGGAATACTGTGAGGACAGGAACTGTGTCTGGTTTTGCTGAGCCGTGTATCTCCAGGCTAGGCTGAGCACCTTGTGAACAGGGCTTGAGGATCTGACGAGCAATGTGTCCATCTTCTCTAGCAGGCAGAGGAGCGAGAACAGAGGGAACGTGGCCTTGTGCTGTGCAATGCAATGTCCCAAAGGCTTGGCCAGGTAAAAAGAACTCAGTTTGACCTATGTGACAGCAGACCCAGTTTACGAGTCCATTTATATAGAATGTCCAACATTCTGGAGTGGGACTAGGATGTGATCAAATAGGAGCTTCTTTGAAGGCTGATGAAAATAGTCTAACCTTAGAAGATTGTGGTGATGATTGTACTCAGTAGGTGTACACTTAAAACAATAAATTTTAGGGTGTGCACATTATATCACAATAAATATACGTGGAAAAAAATCCCTGCAGCTTGAAACCCGGGCCTTAACCGATTTTAGTTTTTATAGCAGAAAATGATACAGTCAAGACAAATCAAAGGGGCTACATTTTACTAGTTAAAAAAAGTGGAAGTAGAGTGATTGAAAGAATTAGCAAATCTGTATAGAGCGATTGGGACAGAAGCTCCTAGAAGTGGTGATGTAGGACCAGGGGCAAGGATTCCTGCCAGGAACTGGACTAAGCCAGGCCCTGGGTGCTGAGTGGTGAGTGGACACTGTGTTGACCGCAGGCTGGGGTCTGGGAGCTTAACCCAGCTGCCCAGCATCTTGCAGATGTAAAGCAGCCTGTGGGCTGGCTGTCCGGCAGCCCTGGGGACCACACTGGAACACTCCAGGGCGGGACTGGCCACCGAGGTGGGACAGGATGAAAGCAGCTGCCAGGGAAACGTGGCCGCGCGAAAACCTTCTGGTCAGGAGCCGCCACTTTGCCACTCACCTCATCCCGCCAGCCTCTGGGATGGCTCAGAAGGGAGAGGAAATGACTGATATGACCTCTGACCGCTCACCAGGGAAGAAGTGAATGTTCAGCAAATATCTATGGCCACGCTGGCTGGGCTCCCTGACTCCCAGTCTGCCCTGGTCTTGATGCCGTAGTTTGCATCCCTCATGGTCTCAAAGTCTGAATTGCAGGCCGACGCTTTCCTGCTTGGATACTTCCACTCGCCCCGGCTAACCGTGACCTGGCCTTCACCGCAGACCGCCTTTGCTTTCCATGCCAGCCCTGTCGTGCTCTCCTGCACGTGTGATGGCCAGGGGCAGTGCTCACGTCTTGCCCCGTGTGTGCTCCTTCTCAAGCCAACTCTGGAAACTGGGGAGTCTTAGCTCCGTTCTTTAGGTGAGGTCTATGGCATGAATTGATTTGCTGGGATGACACAGCTCGAGTGGCCGTCTCAATGCCCGGGCTTATTTTCTCAGACATTCTGCTGTGTCTTCTTACTGAATATCCATCTCTGATGTAAATTCTGACACAGAGCAGCACACAAACTAGATACTAGTAAAACAAACACCAGCTATCTATCCCTTCTCCATCAGGTGGAAAGGAAGGCCCGCTCAGTGCTGTGATGGGCCGAGGTGGTGCTAGTGGTCAGGGCTGGGTCTCGTGCAGCCTGCGGCCCTTACAGAGGCCTTGTGTCTGTCTGTTCACCATGCACCCCTCGACAGCGTCCCTAACACTGGTCACAGTGGCACAGACCTGGCAGCGAGCGATGCCAGCTTCCCCCGAGGACAGGCAAGGGGTCCTTTCCTTTGTGACTGAATGGCTTGATTTGACCTTTCCGCAGGGTAACTTTGCTTTCGTGTGCTGTGTCTCCTATACTCAGGTGACCACCTCGGGTCAGATTATCCATGCAGCTCACATGCATAATCACTCCGACCAGATCGAAATCTTACCATTGCACCTAAATCCAACTCCAGTGTTACCACAAAAGTCAATCTTGGAAAGTTTTAAAGCCCAAGTGACGAAAGGCATATGGCACCTTCAGCCTTCATAGGATAGCGATAAGGATTAAATTATCTCTGTTTTACAGGTAAATTAGATTAGAGAAGGGTCTATTTTAAATGCACCTGGTACCTTGTTTTATGGCCATAGATCTTCCGTTTTAAATTGACTGACTCAGTCACTGGTAGTCATGGGGAGGGAGAGGAAGCAGCACTGTGGCTTGTGCATTTTGAGGTGCCACGCTGTCCCCCTTCTGTCTGTCCGCCCTGCTAGGAGTTTTCTTTCCTCTAAGTGGAGGCGTGGGACAGCTGCGGAGGATGCCTGAGCAGTGGGGGTAAAAAGGTGCCCTGGCCCAGACTCTTGCAAGAAGGCAATGAATGAAGTAAGAGGTCGGATAAGGGTGCCGTGGCAGAAAAGTGCCTGAGGGCATCGCCAGGATTTTGAGTTGCATCTCCTTTCTGTCCAGATGTTTTCTAAGAACAGTTTTCCCTCTCTTGTTTTCTTCTCTGTGAGAAAATGAAGGACTGAAGCTCAGAGTTCAGGATCTTATTGGGGCAGAGGTGGTATTATGAGTTATACTTGTGCTAGTTAAAACAAATGCTTCTTCACGTAGTGCTGCATATTATAAATGATTTATATTTGTGGGAAGTGCATTTTTTAAAAAGCCGTAACTTTTAAAGCCTCTTTGGAAAACAGCTGCATTATTTCATCCGACCACATGAGGGCAGTGGTGTCACATGTTAAAAACCGTCCACGCCACTCGGTGAACAGATGGCACATTTGTTAGACTTCATTGGATGTATTTTTCCTTTATTGAAGCACAGGGGAATTTCACATTTGCAGGTAGGATGGGGAAAGATAGTTAAAATTTTATACCATATTTTTATCTCTTTGTTTATGCTGATAAAGTTAGCAAAGACCGTTGATTTATATTCCTTTTTGCAGCTTGGAAGGATTGGTATGCTAACAAGCTGGGGTGAGTGTGTTCACTATCACTACAACCTTGCCAGAAGATGTTCTGTTGATTTTGCATTTAATTGGAAATGTCACACAGATAATACATAAACCCATCCTTCCCCCAGACCCTCCAGTACCCTTTAGTTATGACTCAAATCCTGTTGTTCCCAGGAAATCCTTGTATTTAATCTTTCCTTCCACCTTTTAAGCAGGTAGAATCCAGCTGGTTTGCTCCAAGAATAGGACCGTGTGGCCTTTGTTAACCCTCTGATCATGGGAACACTGAAGTGTCCCTTTCACAGATGGGCCTAGTCCTGCTGGGTTCTTAATGTCTCCTGACCCCCTGTGGGTTCTGCAGGTTTTAACTCAAAGCCCATCAGTGGGCTGATTCTGCCTAAGGTGGGATAATGTAGATTGCAATGGGAAGCAGACAGTTCTAGCATTCTTTCTGTGGGCATATTTGGTGTAGCATGCTATATTGGCCTGCAGGGATTTTTTGAATTAGTTGTCAACGCTTTAAATGCAAAGAAGTCTCATTAAAGATTCAGATTTCTGGCCCTTCTTGAAACATTAAATAATGCAGTGTTGCTAATCTGCAGGTGGCAACTGGACAGTTACCTTCTTTGTGGCCACATCTTATCCACACTTTTACAGTCCCCTGCTTTTGTCTCCCGGACACAAAAAGAGAGCTTCTTACAATCACATTTGCACTGTTTTTCTGTCATAATAAAAAGGAAAATGAGCGGAACGTGGTGGTGCGCATCTATCACCCCAGTAGTCCTCGAGGCTGAGGCAGGAGTATCAGTTAGAACCAGCCTGGGCAATTCAGCAGTTTTGCAAGACAGTAAGACCCTTTCTTAAAAATAAAAAAATAAAAAATTAAAACAATAAATAAATAAACAGTTGGGTCTGGGGATGTAGCACAGTTGCAAAGACCTTGGATTTAATCCCCAGTATTACAAACACACGCGCTGACACGCATGCACAAGAAAAGAGAGTTTTACACTCATGGCTGTCTCGAAGTAGAACAAATGAAGGATATAGTCAGAGAACTCAAGAAAAATGGACCCGGATATAAACCTGCACGTCGCAGCGTTTAGAGAAATTGCCTGGCCTGGCAGGCATTTGAATTCCAGCACCTGGGCCAGCTCCAGCCTCGGAGGCGCGCAGGTTTAAAGTTGCTGGCCTTGGGTGAATTACTGTGCTCAACTCTTCGGGGTATAACCTCTTTCAACCTCGCGCTAGCGCAGCGAGGCAGTCAGTCCTTTATCTGGGAAACTGCTCTGCCCGCTGCGGGGCACGCGCTGAAAGGCTGGCCACGCCCTGGCTGTTTTTCACTTTCTCCTCGGGAGCCCTGGCTTTTCATCAGGCTTGCGCTCTCGGGAGCCTCCCGGACCCAGGCGCTTCTGTAGCAATTTACAGGTTCACCGCGGGCCAGGCTGCCAGGAAGAAAGGCTGGAGCGGGAGGAGAGCCCTTTGCACCCGGGGCTCCGACCCGGAAGCCTCTGACGCCTGTTCTCCAGCCTCGAGGTGACAGGCGAGCTGAGCGCAGCTGGAAGGGGCTGCAGAAGCAGACAGGAAATCCATTCTTGTTCTGCAGATACAACCGCGGCAAAAACGCCCAAAGTAAACAGCTGAGAAAGTTTGCATTAGTGGAGACAAACTCACAACTTTACTCTTTCAGAGCCTCTGTTTACAAGTCAGAGCCGAGGCTCAGTCAGGCTTTCTTCACGCCTTCCCCTCCGCGGGGCCGCCTACAGTTCTGCGGCCCGAGGTGGGGCTGCACCAGCTGTGGGCTCTGCAGCGCCCCCTGGCGGGCAGCGCTGCGCCTTCCATGGAGACCTGCTTCTCTGCGTGTTGAAAAGCCAGGGCTGCTCACCCCGGGCCTCCCGGGTTCAAGTGTGGGAAATGGGAAAACGAGAATAAAACCTTTCCGGCTTGGTGAGCCCTCTATAGACACACTCGAGCATCTCCTTCGAGAGTGAGGTGACAGGAAAAGGAAGCTGACGTGTGCTGGCCTTGGCTGTGGCCACCTATTGGAGACACAGATGCTGCTCAAGAGATGTCTGAGTAACGCTCCGTATGACACCTTAATGGAGTGCGTCTATTAGCTTGCAAGAAAGTAACTATAACGATAGCTAGCATTTGGAATAAAAACTGTGCTGCCTACATTGGAGTCTGGTGAATATTTTAAAACAATAGCACAGGCTTTATGGAGTTTTATTTTCCAATAAAGCCTTTCTGGTGGGGAAAATGAGGCAAAGGCAATGCTTTCCGCTTCTTAGCAAAAGAACAGAGATCCTGAGGTACCCGTGGGGAACCCCGGGCATGACTGGCTCTCTCGCCTTGAAGTGCCCATCTGATGTACAATACTGCAGCCAAGACCAGCGTTTTGGAGGAAGCCAGGCCTAGTTTTGAGTTCTAGTGATGATGCTTTCTAAGGGATGCTTGCTACATCACGTTTTCTCTTTAAAATATAATTTCCCTTTTGCTGAGAAAGCAATGGGAAGAGATTAACCACCTCATCCCAGGTTACATGGGGGTAAATGACAGAGGTGACATTTAAGTGAACATGTCTGATTTCAAAACCCTGGCACATTCCACCACATACTTTGTCACTGTGTCAAAAACAGCTCTGCTCCCGGCTCCCTCTTGTGTATCCTTCCTAATATTTTGTCCTGGTGCAGATTTTGAGCTCTTAGATCTTGACATTCCATTCTTGCTGCTGCTTGCGTGATTCCTTGGTTCAGGAAACTCACCTCTTCTGTGTCTTGGGGAGTTCTTGTTTCTTTGTGATTTGGTCTTAATTTGAATCTTTGGCTCTCTACTATCATAATTCTGGTTAAGTTTTTGTATTTACCCTCCTTTTGTTTTCAGGTTATTCACACTTTCCCTAATTCTCTCCTTTGATCTGCAAAATCTGACATGGCTCTTGCCTTATGCTACTCCTTCCAAAAGTGTTCCCTGAGGTGGTCAATGGTGAGGGAGTTTGGAAAATGATAGCTCATTTGCAAGGGGGTTTTATGCTAATGCGAGTTGTAAATATCTCATGGTATATGCCATTATTTTATAATATATATGCTATTTTATATGCTGTTGCATATGGAATTCCTCAAACTATTCAAACCTAGGAATTTAAAATTAAAAAATTTTCCTTTCTCCCTTTTTCCCTCCCTTTATCCTTTCCCTCCCTTTTTTTCTCTCCCCTCTTTACTTGCTTCCTTCACTCCTTCCTTCTCTCTTTACTTTTTCCTTCTTTCCTTCCCTTCCTCTCATATTTTCTTTCTTTATTTCTCTTTTAAATGTCTCATGAGGCTTGAATGCCATAGTACATAGTTTGGAGGACACAGCTCTACCATTACAGTTGAGGTTAGTGGGTCCCTAAGTAAGGTGAGCTGAAAGCCAGACTCTGGGTCTAATTCTTTTTCTAGGCTAGGCATGATGAGAACCCCAGTTGACATGGCCATTGCTCTATAGAACTCATTTTTTTACATTTGGACTTGTGCTGTTACCATCTTGCCTGGTAAGCAAGAGTCTGCTTTTATTTTTTATTTTTTATTTTTTATCCCAGTTAGTGCATCCTTGCTTGGATCTCTTGTGCATGATTGTAATTGCTTTGATTTGTCATTGCCAGGTCTGGCATCCTATCCTGTCCCTAAACAGAGGCTGTGTTGCTAATCTCCTTTCAGGACACTGCTTACACATCTACCAACTTACTTGCAATTTGCCTCTCTGGTGGGTCTTTTTGGGTGAGTATCCAAGTCTTCATTCTAGGCTCTGCACCTTTCTCATCTATCTTATTTGTCAAGCATTTTGTTTAATTTGGTTGGGATGGTTAGCCTTGAATGTCAACTTGACTGGACTGAGAGGTGTCTAGATTAGTTAGGCACACTTCTGTCTATCTGAACGGGTCCTGGGCACATGATCTTAGGGAATATATCTGGCCCTGGCCCTTTGCTCTCTGGTTCTTCTTCTCTCTACTCCTCACTGGCTTTCATGAGGTGGTCTTCCCTTGCCACACACTTTTACCTTGAGGTGCCTGCCTGGGAGCCAGATGGTCATGGACTGAACCCTCTGAAGCCCTGAGTCAAAACAGGCCATTTCTTCCTTTGAATTGTAGATCTCAGCTAGTTTTTCCCAGAAAAAGAAAGCTGACCAACACAACTGTCAAGGACTTCAGGCTTTAGGGCTAGGAACACTGAGTCCACATTGTTTCCACCATCTTACCATGGTAAACTCTTCAGTCAGTTACTTAACTTTAAACCTCAGTTCTGACTCTCTCATGTAGCTCTTTTGCTACATAGTGGTATATTATGCATGCAAAGCATTTCTGTGTTATCGAGTATAGAATAAAGGAGCAATAGTGATTAGTTATCGTATTACTTCAACACTAAAGTTTTCTTTGATTAGTGTAGCCCATGGCGAACTTTCTGGTCTCTAAATACTTTATATTTGACATCTCATACTGAACACTTGATGGTATATGTGACTTACAGTGCCCCAAGACATATTGAGACTTAATTTGAAAATTTTTTTTATTATTTCACATATGACTATAAGTAGAGAAAAATAGTAGTCTTGATTCTTCTATTCTTGTCACTGAATCAGGACTTTTGTGATAGTATTTCTTTTTCACTCTGCCCTGTGGTATTGTTAAATTTAATATTATTTCATGTATAGGTGATACAGCATGGTCATGACGGGGCATGAGTCCCCTTCTATGCATGAGGCTTCATAAAGAGTTGTTTCTGTCTTGTCTTCTTTTTGAGGGTGAGACCACCAAAAAGCTTCTCTCTCCCCCTTTCTCTGTCTCTGTCTCTGTCTCTGTCTCTGCCTCTCTCTGTCTCTGTCTTTGTCTCTCTTTCTCTCTCTCTCACTCTCATTCTCTTGTTTCTTAAGGAGTAGGAAGATGGAAAACTAACACATCTATTATTTCTCCCAGGGAGTTCACTTTCCAAAGTTTCACTCTCTTGTTTCTACCTGTCATTTCTTCAAGGACTTGAAATGGATCTAAAATGTCTTTGCATCTCCATTTCCTAACAGAGACTGGTGCAAAATGCCATTTGAATGAATACCTTTCCATTTTGTCTAAAGTTTTTATTAGAACTGCTTTCTAGTATCAGCTTTTAATTCCACTTCCAGGCCTTTGAAGCTCAAAGCTACAGACCAGAGAAAACAGATCTGAGAGCTAAATATTTTTTTCCTCTCTTTGTTGTTGATTTCATTTGTTTATTTTGCACTGAATGATTGACATCTGGGGACATGGCATATTGATTTCACTTGGGATGTTGAACAAAATAAAAAGCTATGTGAAGGATGAAGCATGACCCTACATTTATTTATGTGGCATCAGAGTGTCTCAGGAACGGAGGTTTTGTTCCATAATTCCTCTTGGTGGCACTGGAGCCTTAAGTATCATCACGAGTCCGGTCTTTCACGTTGTAAATCCTATTATCTAGGTTAGCTCATCTGTATTCAAAAGATCAATGTTGCATTATTACAAAGATCCTTTCAAGTGTAAAAAGGATGGCACTTCATTACAGAAAGTAAAAGAAACTAATCAAACTTTCTTGGTGAAATCATTGACTTTTTTAAGTAAAGGGCAAATTTAAGAATTGGAAAGTCCAACATGCGAGAGAACTCAGTGGTTTGGGCTCACGCTGGCAGGTGTCTAGTTGTAGCGTGTGGTCTTGGAAAATCCAAAGGAGAAAGGAGCCTCCCTGAAAGAGTCTCCGGGCTCCCAGCCCAGATGACTCTTGTGTCATCTGTCACCGATTGGTTGTGTACCCCAGAAAAAAATGAGCTGCTGGTGGAAAGATTCAAAGAGCTGATCCACGATGTGTGGTTAATAATTGTTATGAAAACATTGGTAAATAGCACGGATTCACGTCTGCGTGCGCAGTCCTGGGACAGAGCTGAGGCTTTCGGGCGATGAAAAGCACAGGCGGTCCGTTTCCCCTGCCGTTCCTTAAGCCTTCGTTCTGCAGACACTTAGCTGTCACCAGCAGGCGGGGTGGGGGGGTGAATTGGGGTGTATTTTGGGAACCAAGACAGGGGCCAGGGAGGGAAGGGAAGCAGGAGAGGTGGAGGAATGAGCTCAGCCTGGTGGGCGGCCAAGGCCGAGGAGCTGACGTGCAGGACTGACCTCTGGGAGCCTCTCATGGGGGGAGGGGTGGACTTGCTCAGTGGACACAATGTAATTGACAAACTGCCTCCTCCGAGAAGGGCTTTGCTAAGGCATGGCTTTTTCTTCTCTCTTTCTCTTTAGCCAGCTCTTTGTTTTAATTGGCATAGAGTACTTATACATATTTATGAGGTGCATTGGGACATTTCCATACATTTGTATACCGTTAATGATCAGGTCAGGGTGATGGCATATCCATAACCTTGGACACCCGTCATTCTTTGTGTTGGGAACATTCACAATCCTCTCTGCTAGTGTTTGGTTTTGTTTTCTGAGCCAGTGTCTCATTGTATATTTCAGGCTGGCCTTGAACTCACTATGTAGTGCAGGCTGGCCTCTAACTCACGACTATCCTCCTGCCTCAGGTGTGGGGATTGCTGTGTTAGCTATTTTGGAATGCTGAATCACCACCAGCTGTGGTTATCCTACTGTGCTACAGAACATTAGAAGTTATTCCTGTGTCTGTCTGTACTCCTGAACCAGTTAACCACCCTCTGTCCATCTTCCTCCTCCAGTTTTTTCCAGGTCTAGTAACCGTGGTTCTACTCTAGACTTCCACAAGATAAAACATTTTAGGTTGCACATGTGAGTGAGACCATGCAGCACTTATCTTTCTGTGTCTGACTTGTTTCACTTAACGTAGTGATCTCCAGTTCAATCCATGTGATTGCAAATGATAGGATGTCAGTCTTTTTCTGTGACTGAATACTACTTTGTATGCACCACATTTTCTTTACCTGTTCATCTCATCTATTGTGAATATGCTGCAATGAACATTCAGGTACAGATGTCTTTCCAGCACACTGATTTTAGTTCCTCTGTGTACGTCCAGCAGTGGAATTGCTGGATCACGTGGTAGGTCTATTTGTGGTTTTCATGAGGAATTGCTATACTGTTTTCAAAATGGCTTTTCCCAACAGTTTTTGAGAGTTTCTCTTTCTTTACATCCTTGCTAGCATTTACTTTTTGTTTTTTTTTGGTTAGCTTTCTAATTGGAGGTGATGACCTCTCCTGTGGCTTTGATTTATGTTTCCCTGATGATGGTTTTACTCTTTAGCTGACATAGTTTTCAAGAGAAGTAATAACTGAGGATGGTTTTCTAGCAGTGCTTCATAGCCTAACTAAAATTTCTTTTAATTCTGAAAGTGGAATTTGAGCAGCACATCACCGTGTCCATTACCCTTCCCATTCTATAATAAATGTCCATTGACTGGCTTTAGTTACCATACCAGGACTCTGGGAGTTATGCAGGCTTATTGTTATGAATAGAGAACAATCTTATCTTTAAGGTATTTCTCATCAGCCTCCTCTTGCTAAGATTTGTTGATTATTATGATATTCCAGGTACATATTCTCATACGCTACTTGTGTTAGTTAATGTATCTCACTAAGACATGTCATACCTAGAAGTCTTACTTTCCTTTTTATTTCAGATGGGGAAACTGAGATACATGTTAGTAAAGTTCTAGGGGGGTTCTTCTCAGAATCTAGGTAGGCAAATTTCTACTCAAATATCATTTTTGTGAGGTCAAAATCATTCTTCATATTCTTGCACTTGTATTTGAGTTAACAATTACATTTGGTCACACCTACCTATTTATTTATACACACATACACATATTTCTAAAGTTACATGCAACTTTAAAGTTGCACTGTCCAGTAGTGATAGTCACTAGCCATGTAAGGTTTCTGAGCACTTGAATTGTGGAAAATCCAAACTGAGACGTGCTGTTAAGTATAAAATACACACTGAATTTCAAAGACTTTCTGTGGAACAAAGAGTGTAAAAAATAGACAAAAAGTCATCAGCATTTTGTTTGTATTAGTTGCATGCTGAAATGATAATATTTTGTAGATATTTGCTTAAAAGAAATATATGTGCACATATAGGTATACTTTGTGGTATATATTATATTTTGTGGTGCTGGGGATTGAAGCTCATGCTAGAAATAGAAATACTCCACCACTGAACTATATCCCCAGCCCAGGGCACAAGAGTATATTTTAAAAATTAATCTCATGAGTGTTTATATTTTCATATGGCTACTGGAAAATATAAAATTATATATGGCTTTCATTTTATTTTTATTGAACAGCTCTGCTTTAGCGTATCTGAAATTCTTTCAATAGGGATGTATTTTTCATTTTTAAATGCGGAGAAAATCCTTTATTTAGTTTGGTATTGAGATCAGGTTCTTTTGATATGCTTCCTTTAATTTGTATTTATTAACAGGGATTCCATCCATTGAATAGCCACTACTTGCGGGTTGTTTAGTGATTGTTGAAAACTAGTTAGAGGCAGCCTGAGTGAGATGAATTAAAGTTCTATTGTTGTAGGGGAACAAGGTCATCAACTTGAAATTAATCAACGGATTTCAAATCACCAGGAAGGGATATTTTACCCTCGGCTTTACAGTTTCAGCATGTAAATTGCTGTTTAGAGGAGAGCCTGTAAAATCAATCCAGTCTTTCTCCTTTCAGAAATTAAAAGCAATTTATTTTTATTTTTGGCAAATCCTAGAAAGCATTTCTATGTCCAACTCCATCTCCCTGACACCACCTGTGGCGCATGTTTTTTAGACCATTGAGGAAAGAGGTGGTAAAATCAGTTGTTCTGGGTCCCACAAGATTTGGAGGCGACTCCTCTGGTTCCTGTTGGGGAGCCCATCTGTCCCCACCTAACACATTTTACTTCAAATGAGTCA
Organism: Dolichotis patagonum; assembly: GCA_004027295.1. NCBI lineage: Eukaryota > Metazoa > Chordata > Mammalia > Rodentia > Caviidae > Dolichotis > Dolichotis patagonum. The sequence goes on along the minus strand of PVJX010007062.1, from coordinate 4,679 downwards.
GAAACTCCAAAGCTAAACTTGGCCAAAGCAGCACGTATCATGTGGACTCCACCCAAAACCATATAAATCATCCCCGGATCACACCAAACTTGGCCCCCACGCTGGGCACAGATTTTCCAATCTGGTCCTGGAGTTTGCCAAAAGGCAGGAGGACCACAGAGATGTGTGGGAGGCATCTGGCTTTTATCCCAACTTCTGTGGTTAGTGAAGCTTGTCTGATCCGCGATTGGGTAGAAAAACAGCCCTGTACTTGACAGACACAGAACCACCTTGAAGGGTCATTTCCTCCCCCGCCCCCAGAAATCCCCTCCACAGCTGTCTAACCAACTACCCAAGATCCAAAGGTGGTTTGTGATTATATGTATCAGAAATTTCAAATGATTGCTTTCTGAGTACTTTTTACCATCAATATACTTTTATAGTAAACCCAGGCTGGTCTCCAAATGAATCAACTTTGATTTATTTCTGAGTAGATATGCAGAAGCTGCCTTGCTTGGTAAACTGACTCAAATGTAACAATAGCGAGCTTCATTTATCTTATTTCTAGGGCAGGTTCTTTTAAAAGCCTTTGTTGGTGTTGGAGAGGAACAATCCTGAGGGACATTGTTTATCATCTTGTTTTCCTTCAGTCAATTGAATTCATTTCCTACTTTTAACTGAGGCACATGTTCCATGCCATTTGTCTGAACTGTGAAACAATTCCGGGAAGGATGGTTAGCATTTGTTCTCTTAAGGTCTACCTGGTTTCCAATGAACTGCCACCTCTACATAATGAGGGGTATTTTACCTTCACTCGACCTTTTTTCCTGCTTTTGCCTAACTCTGTGAATTAATAACCCACCTGAAGATACATAAAAGGATTTTTGGAACAAATAAAGCAAACTTTCCAGGAGTATCCCTGTGAAAACAAACGTACCTCTTGGTGAAGGATTCTTCGATTTGTCCAGGTAGCGGGCCAGCAAGGTAAGAGTTTAGGAATTACGATCGTGCATTTGGGTAGATTTTTCAAACTCTTTGTGCCTCAGTTTCTTCATCTCTGAAATAAGAGTGAAAGACAATGAGGAATAATGAACTAGAAGAACTTCCATGTTTTATGTGACATAATCTTAAAGCTTTTCCACCAAGTTGTTTACTTAAATGATGGAGAAGGTTCCTAATAGCACATGTAAATTCTACATTTCTTTGTTTTTCTGTTTAGGCATAGTAGTTTTTTTTTTAAATTAATACGCACTAGTACTACAGAATGAGGGGGATCTTTTGGGGAAACTGGCATATGTATTTCATGTATTTTGGTCATTTTCAATGTCATCACCCCCATCTCCCTTTTCTCCTCCCTTCCTCAATCCCCTTCCCCATCTTCACAAGTCTATCTTCTAGTTTTCTATGAATTTGTCTTTGATTTGTTTATTTATATAATCATTTACTTACCTGGGTTTCTCATATAAGAGAAACAATGTGATATTTAACATACTGAGTCTGGCTTATTTTGCTTAGCGTAAGGTTTCCAGTTCTATCCATTTTCCTGCAAATGATATGCTCTCTTCTTTAAGGCCAAATAATATTCCTTTGTGCATATAGATCACATTTTTCTTAACCATTCTTCTACTGATGGGCATCTAGGTTGTATTCCTAGCTTAAACATGGATATAATATGCTGTCTTTAATTCTTTTTGAAATATAACCAGGGGTCCTATTGCTGGATCAAATAGTACTTCTAGTTTTAGTTTTTTGTGGAATCTCCATACTGATTTTCATACTGGTTACATTAGTTTACATTTCTACCAACAATAGAAGAGGATTCCTTAATCCTGCATCCATGCCAGCATTTATTGCTTTTTTGTATTCTTAATGATAGCTAGTCTGATTGGGGTGAGATGGATATTCAAAGTGGTTTTGATTTACATTTCTCTAACTTGTATGAATATCTTAAAGATAAAGCACATATATTATTCGTAAGAAACAGCTCCTCTTTAAATATAGTGTTAGTTGGAGTCAATGTTATGAATTTGATTTTTCTTGAGTCTTTATTTTCTAACAAGATAAATTGAGAATATCAAGGCAAACTTTAGGTCAGACAGATGTTAACTGTTGATGAATTTGCCGACTCTCTGAAATGCATGGTAAGAGCACACAACCTATTCACAGCCATCTCTCATCCCTATCACAGGCTCACTCTTAATGCCTCGCCTGACCAGATATCCCTGTGCACACTTGAACTTGTCTGGGGAAAGTGAAGGTCCTCTTTTCCTTTTGATCTGCACTGGCTATTAGGGCATTTTTTGTAGAAATTGGGTGTTGCCTATTTCACTATTAACATGTAATCTTCATCCTGGATCTGTCCTGTGGGAAATAAAGCTGTTTTTTTCCCTACATGTGAGTGTTCCAAATATTTGAGGACTCTCATTATCCTTTCTTGGAATGTTCCCTTCTTCAGGCTAAATATAAGTTGTCTTCTCAAACATTCCTTGTGCAGCAGGAAACAGCTTGTGAAACAGAAATCTTGTGTCCCATTTATCTATTGTTGTATAACAAACCTAGTGGCTAAAACTATTACAATATGGGTTATTATTATATATGCTACAGTAGCATATGCAATGGTAATGATAACATGAGATCTTGTGAATCTGTAGGTGTGTGAACTCGGGTGGCACTTGCTTGAGTTTCTCATGTGATTATAGTCACACTGTGATTGGATCTGGCTTGGCTGGAGCTGGTTCTCCTAAATGGCTTCATTCTTATGTATCTGGGTCCTGGGCTGGAAGGATTTGGAGAAGTAGGTCCTGGAATAGCTTGAGGCTGGGTAAGCATCTATCTTTTTACAAGGCCTCACAGTATGGTGGCCTCAGGGTAGATGAACTATTTGCATGACAGTTGACAACCCCAAGAGACAAAAAGTAGAGGCAGGCAGGGCCCTAAAAAATTGGGCCCAGAAACTATCACTGAACCAACTATATTCTTTATTGATCTATATTGTCACAGAACTAACTATATTGATCAGCGCAGTCACAGAGACCACTCAGAGGCAAGGGGGAAAGAATACAGGTTTTGATCCCTAGGAGTCATCTGCTCCTCTATAAGAAGATTTTCTGATGCTAATGTCTCAAATCATCTCTTAAAACATAGCGAAAGGGTTCAAAACAAGATATAATAACCTGCCAGGCTATTAGAGAAACTAGGATTTTTTTTCATTTAGTGGTTGTTATTGCAATTTATAATCTCCTAATAGCTTTTCTAATAGCTGTCACCCACTCTGGGTGCCTAGTAGACGACCTGCTGGACTTCTCACATGTTCATTTCATAACTGTTATTAGTCTGCTGTCTCGTATTTGTATAAATTCCTTTTGGAGTCAAAAAACAGAATTTGATTTTTGCTAATGGAAGTGAGCAAAGGAGGAAGGAGTTATTATTTAGATAGTAACTTTAGATGTTTGAAAAGTTTATTCGTAGCTCAGATGGAATTTATGCTCTTGTTACTCTTGCTAATGCACCAGAGCATGAATGAATCTGTAAGACCTACATGTGGTGGTTATGCTCTGCAAAAAATTCCTCAGATACTGTGTCTGGTAGCTTTTTGACACTGTGGTAAAACCCTTGAGACAACCAACATATAAACTGGAAAGGTTTATTTAGGCTTATGGTTTCAGAGGTTCTAGTCCATGGTTTGGTTCAGTTGCTTTTGGATCTGCAGAGAAGGAGAATGTCTTGATGGGAGTGCATTGAGTGAGAAGGCTGTTTTTCTTATGATGGGGAAGAGTGAGAGAGAGAGAGAGAGAGAGAGAGAGACAGACAGAGAGAGAAGAAGGAAGACATCGGTGTCTGTGCCCCAGTGACCTATGGCCTCTCACTAGGTCCTTCATTTTAAAGCATGCACCATCTCCCAATGACACTTTTAATTTTTTTTTTTTTTTTTTGGTATCAGGGGTTGAACTCATGATGTCATACTTGCCAGGCAGGTACTTATGCCACTAAGCTAAATCTCTTGCCCTTCCCAATAAAACTTTTAACATTCCAGGTCCAAACTACAGCAGAGGTACAAGATGTCCTAAGGAAAAGATTGGACATCTATGCATGAAGTACAATGGTTTTCTTTTTGGCCCCTGGCTATATTCTCAGTTTTGCCTTTTTTTTTTGCTGTGAGTGAAAGAAGCAATAGCATATTTCCTAACAAAACATTAAAAATTGACTTGATTTCTAGAAAACTTTCTGATTCTGTTGCTTTAATAGATTTTCTGTAAACATACTGAATGTTCTATCTGTAGATTGCCATTATCTAAGAATAATGACAATTATTTTTCTTACCTAATATTTATGTATTTTATCTGCTGCTGAATTGTGTGCCTTCTTATTTAGTATTGAATAGAAATAGTGTTTGGAGAGCTTGGGATTATTGCTGACTTGAAAGGAAATAGTTCTGACTTTTCATCATTAAATATCCTTTTGGAGAAGAGACAAGATGGTGGACTGGAAGGTAGCAGGAGAAAGACCCTCTCTGAGAGAGACAGCTCAAATGCCAGAATAAAACACCCTGGAGAGACCCAAACAGAGAGAGATAGACTCTCACAACACAGAAAGAAACTAAAGCGCAAAAACCCGCTCGAATAAGAGGTCCTGGGGCTACTATTAGTGAAGATAAGATCGGCGAGCACGGCACCTGCCTCGAGACGCCTGAATTCCGCCCG